>BLKR01006229.1:0-61659 GCA_011170035.1 Teleogryllus occipitalis
TTTTTAACTAAAAAAATGTAATTTTAAGAAAAAATGAATCTCTTCCTCAAAAACGTTTGAGTTCAATTGTAATGACAAACCATCATTTTAAAGGGGCGGCAATATATTTCATGGTGCATTTAACAGTATCAACGAACTATTTCAATTCTGACTATAAGGTTTACCGTTATGTAAAATAAAATTTAAAAATGTAATTATCATTATTATTATTATTATTATTATTATTATTGTTATTTTCTAAACAAGAATTTGACAATAATTTTGTTTAGTGACACCAGACAGCCGTCGCGTGAGATTTTCTCTTTTCCTTCGATGTGGACATAAAAAAGCCGAGGCAGCTGTCAAATAGATTGATGTGAATGTCCGGAGGGCTCCATGAAAGCCGGCGGATGCTGAAAGCGAGCGGATGCGAACATGAATGTTTGAGGAATGAGCAGCGTGTTCGCCCTCGCGCACGCAGGTTCGCTTTGCGGGTGAGACTATGCCACGGACGTATGGCCTACATTATGGATGCGACATTATGTCGATGTTTTCAAAACATCGATGTTTCTATAAAAATGTCGATGTTTTAAACATCGATGTTTTGAGTTCGATGTTTTTTCGTTTTCAATGTTTTGTTCGTTGATGAAAGATGTCCGTAATCACATTTTTCTAGACGTTAAAATAAGAAAAAATAAATGATGGAACCAATAAATTTGTATTCGATCGAAAGGAACACGGTCTGTTCTATCTTCATCGAATAGACTTGGTCGAGATAATTCTGATGGCCTGATATTTCCGTCTTTCATGTGCTTCGCACATGGAGAGACGTATAACTGTTTTTTTTCAGTTAAATTTGAATTACAACTTAATAAGCAAGACCATTGTCAAATTAAATTTTTTTGCGCGAATTTAAAGTTAGAGGTTACTAACCCTACTTTAAAACATCGATATTTGAAAAATTAATGGTGTCTGGTCCGTGTATTATTAACGATTTTAATATATTATTTGTATATATTATTAACGATTATTATCGATGGTTTGATTTTGAACGTGGATGTTTGGCAGCTTTGATGTTTTCTTGTCGATACCGCATCACTAGTCTACATCGCATCCGCGCTCTTCCACAGCTCGCCAGGGGTGATTCCAGAGGTGATTTGGCTCAATTTCAATTTCATGCCCGGACGCTGTCAGGAGTCATTCAAATAATTTTCTGTCGTGCGAGTTAGGTTAATAGCAAAATGTGACTTGATTATATATTTCGATTGTATTGCTTTTGCATTTTAGTGCAATTACAGTTTTATGCAAGCGCGTCCAAACAAAACGAGGAAACAAAGTATATGTTACACTAAACTTTTACGACTGTTAGAGATAGGTTTATTTAAAAACACAAAGAGGTGAGCGGCAATGATTGACAATAACCCTAGGAAACCCAAGCTCTGCGATTTATGTGCCATGCAAAAGCAGAGTAAAAAAGTCTGCAGTATATTTGTTTTTACAAAATAAATTAAAATAGAATACCTCAAATGAACCAAATAACATTATTGGAAATAAATTTAATACCACATTTGTTTAAACATGTACACTAGTGCTGCTAAAACAGAAAATTATTTCTCCTATTGCACAGAGCAACAACTTTATTACAGAAAGAAAATTTCTAACTGTATTTTTAGAGATGTTTAGCTTTAACATGAAAATGGATACAAAACTTTTAGACATGATCTGGTGGCCTTGTAATTATATGTCACAAAAATATTATAAATTCTATTATTTCTCTATAAGGTGGAAGTTTTTTAGAACTTTGCACAGGAAGCGTTGGCTCAGTGCATCAACTGATATCACTGCAGCGCCTCTGACCGGGAGGTCCTAAGTTCGAGTCCCGACAGTGACAGGATTTTCGACATTAGCTTTTCAGCCATGTTCAGTTCAGTTGCTGTCTGAAGGAGAATTCTAGCGACAGACTGCTCTGATCGGTAGTTTTCCGTGGTTTCTCCGATCAACAACTGGCGAATGCCGAAGCAGTACCGTAACAAACGGGCCACGGACCGCGCGTGATTTTTCCTTCCTCTTCCTTATCTTATCCTCACCCTTTACACACACACTTACATTAACATGCACTTCACTACCACACATCCCGGGAGACCGGTCGGGGACTTAGAACTTGTCCCGGCTGGGGCGGTGCCCCGCTGGTTGGGGAAACCCCGTTAGCCGACGGTAGGTTGGCGCCGGATCTGGCTACCCAGCCGCGGAAAGACCACCGCCACCTCCCGAGCAAAAACACGCACTACACTTACGAGAATATTGGCTATAGTATTTCACGCGCCCGGAATCACTAACAATCAATCATTAAAACTTCAAGCTCCTTTCAAGGGATTAATCTTAACTTTTCGTTTGTAAAGAACCGCAGGTGCATTCCTCGGTGTTCCATTATCCTCTCTCCACTTCCTCATGAATGTACTCCAGATTTCCTGGAGTACATATCATCTTTCAAACGCTGAAATAGTTTGATGAAAACTTTTATCATGTTTCTTAGAAACTGCATCAACATTTCCCGAAAAACAAGCTCAAACGTCAGTGAAGAAAGTGCATTTGAAGGAAATGTTGCGTAGTAGGAAAAGTCATTAAAAATTTTTTTTATCTTTCCTCTCATTTCGAAGCACCATAGTTTCCCCGAATGTTGAAGGTGAACGATTCCATTTGAATGTAGACTTTTCTTCTTCCTTGCGGTTGACTTACTTGAGGTTTGACTGTCAAACTGCGTAACAGAAAATATATATTCGATATCTGAGGATATACTTTCTTTTCTTTTAGCCATACGTAGCCTTGGAATTGTGATTAAATTTCGAAACCCATGTCTAGCTTTATCCAATATTTTCACAAAGGGTTTGTTAAGACATATTTGTTACGTAAAGAAGGAAACAAAATTTCAATACGTTAACCAATGACAGCTACACATTATTTTCCGTGTGTATGTCCGTTTTTCATGTCTGTCTGATCTGTCTAATCTGGTTGGGCTGCTCTAGCTGGTCTGACTGGGCTGGCTTAGCTGGTCCGGCTGGGCTGACAGCTGGTCTGTCAAACCTTGTTGGGCTGATTGGCTGGGCCGGGTGAGCTGGGCTGGCGGGACGTCCGACTGGTCCGTCTGGTCTGGCATACAAGTAAAACTTACAAAAATCAAAGTGCTGAATGAACATATTTGATGCCGAATTTATATTTTATCATTGCTATTTCCCGATGGTATTCATAAAGTATACATGTTTGGGTAATAAAATATTGCAAACATCCACCTGTCTGTGAGAAATGCTTCAGACTTTTGTCACCGAACTCCTAACAATAGGATTCTGTAGGACAAATTCGACAGTCACCTATAGACACCTACAAGAAGTAGATTTTTCTCCACATAGAGAACAATTTTGACCACCTCTGCCTTTGACTTATTTCTTTGTGGCTCTTGATTTTCAAGTCCTCTATGGAGTTTTTGACTGTGGAAATGTTCATTTAGAAATCTCTTTAAACTCAGTGCGATTCTTTTCTCTCCAAACATTTATCGAAAATACACATTTTAAAGTTTTATAACATGTTAAGCATTGTGTAATTTACACTTTTCCTACTAATATTAGTTAATATGTCCCTAAGCCTACTTATAAAAAAGCTTTAATACATTGGTTACCCATTAATGAAAGTTAAATGTATTTTGAAATATTATAGTTTTGCTTATTTTAAAAAACCGAAATATTTTAGAACCAAACTTTTCTGTTAACTTAAAGTATCTTAGCGTGTATCAAAATATAAGTGAAAATTTCTAAGAAGCAAAGGTTTAAAACAAATCGAGACACTATTGTTACGGGTGAAGCTGGACAGTACAATTGAAGATTATAACTTATCACTGCATTAATTTATATATCCTTTTTCATCACTTTAGACCGTTATTAGGCACAAATAGTAGCTGTCGTATGGAGTCATAAAAAACCACCAAACTATGCATTAGTGCCAATTTTTATCATTTTATGCTTATTTTTTGAGTAACCAAAACATAAACCAGCACATTGATAAGTATATAAAAGTTTCTTAAACATTCTAAACATTTTACATTTTTCCTACTTTTCGCAAAACTTTAGAGCTTTACAGACAAACTTTCCTTTTGCCCAAGAGGGCTGGAACTTCTATTTGGACCAAAAGAAATGTGAAAATCCCTGAACAGCAAGTTTTACATGATTTTCTTGAGACAGTCTAATTAAGTCTCCATACATGTCAAAAATATATTTTCATTTTATAGATTTTAGAATGTGTATGGAAACAATATTCGTAATAAATTCAAGCAAAGCGAGGTTGTTATAATTTTTTTATGCGTTGATCCCAAATGACCCCTTTGACTCTCCTTCACATCTCGTATTGAAAAAGTGTCATTTGTGCAAGTTATATCAAGACGACCGCTTGATTTTAATTCGAATTATCCCAAAAACCTATTTGTACATCAAATGAAGCATTATATGAAGCATACATGAAATGAATCATTCGTCGTAATAAGCCCTGAACCTATGCGGAAGATTGCTTATATCAATTTCAATTTCTTCGTTATTCGATAGTAATCTAGGACGTCGTCGAGCACTTCGGCTATTCGAAGCAGTTCAAGAACTGTAGTTAGGAGATTTTGCTTTCTCATTTGAATCGCATCAGTATTTTGATCAGTATTTGGTGAATTATGTAGCCTGGTGCAGACTTCATAAATTGTTAACAAAAATTCGTTACAGTACTTGCAACGAACAAAACAAAACTGAGGGAGCCTCATTATATTCAGCTATGCCTCATCGTAATTTTCTTAATACGATTAATGAAGAGTGGTTTTATTTAATTATAAGTGTCTATTCATTAAAATAAAAAATGACTGTATTGTTAATAAACAAATTCTAATGACACTCGTTTGACAACAAAAACATCAAATGTATATCATTAATATTTATTAAATTTTCCTTCTCTCTCTTCAAATACTCTCTACCGTCTCTCTCTATAAAGAACAATTTCGATGTAACAATTAATGTTATATTTTCAGGCCCCTCATGCAACTTAAATAACACGGCCATCCGTTCTTCTGAGAGCAAAGCCGAGTGGAGAGCGGTCTGAGGCTTGCACCATGAATAATTACATAAAATGTCGCCCAGTGTTTTACAAGGACAGACCTTTCTCTCCGCTTGTGATGGTTCAGCTTCGCTTTTGCAAGTGCCGGGGCTGCAGAACTCGGCCGTAAAGCGCTGGCGAGGGTGGGAGAAGCAGAGAAAGATGAGGAGGAGGGGGCGTGGCGCGCAGGAAATATGCAGCGCTGACCGAGTGCAGCTGGCCGCTGACCGTGTCGTCTCCTTGTCACAGGGCGCCATGCTCCCCCGCACAAGGGCTACAGAGCTTTGTGACGCGTTCGTGCAGCCCTGGAGTCTCCGCTGCTCGTGCTAAGCATAGCTGAATATAATGAGGCTCCCTCAGTTTTCGTCGGGACGAGGCTGACCTCATGCACTAAATTCATTTCTCGTGAATGTGTGCCTGTGTTCGGCATGAAATACTTTTTTGTTGTTTTTTTTATTCTCATGGTGTATGTAGCGTTTTTCTCTTTCAGAAATACGATGTCAAAGGCGACAATATGTTTATCTATTCAGAAAAATGTGTCATCAACACAAAACTGCTATGCTTTCCATGTTTTGATTTCTATGAATAAGAAAAAGTACTGGAATTCCATTGTCAAACTCTTTATTTTCACTTTCACGCCTCAGTACAGGGCGTGAAGGACTTTATGACTTGCTTCGTTTTCTAAAATGTTCAAAAAGCAATCGCTCTAATTTCCAACAAATGAATTCGATTACTTATTTCACAACGGTCTTATTTACAAAACTATTATTTTCTCTTCCGTCTCCGTCATGGATTAGGGTTATGCTTCTTAAATGAATAGATGTTGCGAAATGGGAGCGTAGTTTCGATGATATAGCAGTACTCGGTTAAATAAATTTCATGTTTTGTGCGTTCATGTATTTGCGCTGGCAATCGACGTTGCAAATATTCTTCCAATAATTGTGGAATTTGATAATTTACATCCGAAAAATTCTCCGTTTGGTAAAATAACAGATTCCTCTGATATTATAAAATATTAAATATGATCAATGTCTTTTTTGAACAATATGAATTGAGAACTTTTAAAAATAGATTTTTATGACCTTTATTTACAGCGTTTTTTGTGAATTGTTTTCATGGAAATTTTGAATATACGATTCTCGGAAATCTGGCATTTGCAGGAAGTAATAACAATGACATACAATCAGTTTTTACCCGCTTGCACAAATCGCTCTTTATTTAAAAAATGTAAAAATTATATATTAAAAAGTGTGAATAAATAAAACCGTAGTCAATGTAAAAGCACTGTCGTTAAACTTATAAATCCAATGGAATTGAATTTAATTTACATTGAACTTTTCTGCAGTTAACTTCTGTGTTTCTCGTTAGGGCATTATTCATTGAATGTGTAAGAAATATATTGCATACGTTGTTATCGAAATAGTTTAAGCCGTTAATATTTATCAATGGTATCTTCTGAATGTATAAAATGCTAACGAAAGGTGACGGTTTTCTATCATACACGCGAAACAATTGACACAAAATCAAGTGTGCTACTTCTAGATGGAGAAATACCCCAATCCTGCATCAAATAGACTGAAGTCGAAAAATAGGGGCCAATAGGCGCAAAACACGTTGCGCTGCAACACAATCATCTGACGAAACTGGGAAGTTGTAGTAGCATAGAGGAAATATGGAATAACTTGAATTCCATTGTTCTACAGAGTATCGAGCATTTGTTCGGCCCAAAATATTAAAAAATAATCCGGATCCCGAATAGGTTATCTAACATTATGAGACGACTGAAATAAAGTCATAAATTAATACAATAAGGGAAATGCCGGAACAAATTGTCGATAAAACGTACACGTTTTGAATGAAGAAATAACGGAAGTAATCTCCGTCAACTTAATATACGTATTTATTTAGAGAGCCGGCTTTCGACGACTTTGTCGTCATCAGTAGAGACCGGATTTTTATGTAATTACATATTTTTTGTCTTTCTGCTTACCATTCTCAAATTTGTAATCTTTGCGAATCGACCCCATCCTAACACAATATTCAATTTTTTCGTTGCATATTTTTACATATTTGGTACTATATTACATATTTTACATATTGTAATATTTTCACGAAATATTTTTTATTATATTTATTTTCTTCAATTGTATTCAATTTTTTTAGATTTATTATTAATTCTGCAATTAAGTGTCGTAACTTGGTGGCAGAATATCTTAACTTTACATGCATTAATTTTATATGCATTTTTTCGAACATTATTTCTGCGTGCTGTCTCCTTCAGGTAGCCCATGTGATGTTCTCACAGTCCCGCGCGTCTGTTTCAGTTATCTCAGTAGCGGGAAGTGCGCGTCAGTGACTGGGATCATTTTCTCCTTTAGGTGTAAATTGGACCTTAATTTTGGAGAAACATTGGCGATCGCCAAGTGTAACATTCAATGAGAGTGCTTTACGTTGCAGTGATGTTTGCTGGTCAAAGATATCGCTAGTTTGTACGATGTCTTCTATTGCGTCCAGTCGGGCTGCAAAACTACAGTCCTGAATATCAACAGATGACTTTTACTACTGATGGGAAAGTTGTATCAACTTATGCACTCCAAATGATTTTTAAGATGTTTGTATTATTTTTGAAATTTGTTAAGGAATTTGTTTACAAATGTAATTTCGTAATTTGTAAATGTGTTTTATAATTAGTGAATTTTAATATTACATATTTTATCCGATTTTACATATTTATTACATATTTTTACTGTTTTCATTACATATTTATGTACATATTTTGACGTTTCTTACTACATATTTTTCCGGTCTCTAATCATCAGTCTCGCTGTGTATGGCAAAAGTCGGGAGACTATGGGGCCGAAAAATTAATAAATTGCGACAAAATGTTTTTACGCCGATAGGTAGGAGCCGGAGATGACACCGAACAAGGAAAATCCTGATGAAATAGATTAGGACACTAAGTGTAATGAAGTCTATGCCATTGTGTAGCATCACTAGTTTATATTTGTCGATATGTGTTGTTTGTTTTTATCATATTTATTGTTTATCTGCATTAATATTTGTTTTTTAATATTTATAGGTATAGATTCTTATAATTTCTGTATTTTTACTTTTTTATTTATCTGCCACCGAACGTATGCTCATTTACAGAAGGACTCCAGAATGACGCTATTTTCACTTTTAAAGGTATTATTTACGAAGTGTTTGCGCGGGCACACCTAGTTGCTATTATGTTATATACTATTAAAACTGATTGATTGAATGTGATTCAGAGCGCATCAACTACTGAGGTCTATGACCCGTTTGTTAGGGTACTGCTACGGCTTTCGTCTGATGTTGATCGGAGAAACCACGAAAAACTACCGATCAGAGCAGCCGGCCGCTAGAATTCTCCTCCAGACGGCGACTGAATTCGACCTAGCTGAAAAGCTAGTGTCTAAAATCCTACCGCCGTCGGGACTCAAACCTAGGACCTCCCGGTCAGAGGTACTGCAGTGACATCTTTGATGCACTGAGCCACCTCTCCCGGCCCTATTATTACTTAAGTATAATTTGTTCAGTATGGTTTTCACAACGGTTCCATCATTTGTGACCTCAGATATTGCAAAACCAGTGAAGATTAGCATATTCAGTATGGCGGCTTGTAGGGCAGTGCCAGTGTGCCGTGGTACCATCAACGAAAAGGAAGGAAAATATAATTTTGATCACAAATATGTGTATAATATATCGTTTCTTTAAAAAAAATTATAATACTCCTCATTCATTTGAACTAGCGTTTAGTACTTCGACTCTCTATCAATACTTTCTACAAACGCACAAGGCGGAGTGCTATCCGTCATCTCTTTCTAAACTGCTGTGATACCTATGGATTGGCTCTGATTATCCATTTCACCCTGTAAAAAGTGTTGGTTTGTATGCGTCTCTTATGAATGAGACGGAGCCAAAATCGAACTGGCGTAGTAGTTTGCATTCTATTCCAGAGTGTGCACTAATGGCACTATCTTCATCGAGCAGACTATCTCTTGTTGAGGATGACCACGATGTTCTGATATTTCGTACGTCTTTCCTAGTATTTTGCACAAAGAGAGGCTGCGTATGCTTGGGCGCCGTGGGCGTAAGCCCCCTCTCTTCTTCCCATACACTTCTTCGGAGAACTCAGGAAGCTCTGGCGTCTTGAAAGTTTTCTTTCAGACTGAGTATTTTTATTGAACTTGAAACTCATCTTTCAGACTGAGTATTTTTATTTGTTCTTATTATTATTAGTTTTCATTCAATCTTCATTATGAATTAATAAATGCGGTTACTATAAGATTAAATGTTGTTGCCCACGAATTTAATGTTAGAGATTACTAAACCAGCTTTTATTAACATCAATGTTTTAAATTTGAAAATCGATAATTGGTTACACCGAGGTTTTGTTATCGATGTCGCATCACTAACTGGCACCACCAATAGAATTCCGTACCGACCACCACTGAGTACGTTACAAGCCAATTAATATACCTTTCATCTAGCAGCAGGGAGCAGGGAGGTTGATTAGTTAAGTAGTTAATATTATGGTTGAATTAGTCCATTAAATGTATTTATTTAGTGAACGCTCCTTAGATCATTTCATAAATGATGACGTATTTTTTCTGTTGCTAAAGTAAAACGAAAAAAAGGGAAGAGTAAAAAGAAGCACTTTCCGTTGTCACTTGCATCCCATATACATACTACATTGCTTCCCACTTTTTAGACAATTATTCTTCAAATTGTACGTTGTAAGCCACGTTGCAAATGTGCTGAAATAATCGACCAGCTCCACAGTTTCGACGTTGGCAGCATATCTTAATCCACATTTTGCTGCATTCATTTCGACGACCAGTGAGATCTCCAGCTGGTAGATTATTTTCGCAAGGAAAAAAGAAATCTCGCAAGTACTGTGGAATTGAATCTGCCAGCGTGACGATACGAAACCTCGCCAGAAATATTTGCGCGAAATATCGTCGCAGCGCCGATTTCGTAAAAAGGTTTGGGAGCAGGGCGGGGGCTGCTCCTCGCCTGTCAGATCAGCGCTCAAAAACGCGGCGTCACACTGGCGGCACCGGGAGCAGAACGAGCTTCTATCCCGCCCCGCCTCGATCCGCCCTGCCCCTCCCGCCACCGTCCCGCCACCCCCTGCCACCGCCCTTCCCTCTCCTCACCCCTCCCCGCCGCTCTCCCACTCCCTCTCCGCCCTCGCCATGCCCTGGTTTTGCCCTCCACCCACCCCTGCCTTCTCCGCGCCTCCACTTCTCGCCCCGTCTCACACTCGCATCATCAGTGCATCGTCTCTGCCACTCCAGCCCCGCTCAGCCCCGCTCAGCCCCGCCCACCTCTCTTCGTCCCGTCCCGCTCCACCCCGCTCCGTCCCGCCTCACCTCACCCGCCCGGCCCCACAACGCCCGCCCCACCCGGCCCCACCTCGTCCCGCCCCACCTCGTCCCGTCCCACATCGACCCGACCTCCCGCGACCGCCCCGCCACCGTCCCGCCCCGCCCCCCTTCCCTGCCCCACCCTCTCTCACCGCTCCGCCACCTCCTCACCGTTGCCCACTCCTTCCCACACCTCCCTACCCCCGACGAGCCTCAGACTCCATCATCCCCACCTTCTCGCCTCTACTTCAACCCCATCCACCACTTCTCTCCCCGCCTCGCACTCGCCTCGTCACGGAACCGTCTCCGCCCCTCCCGCCCCGCTCCGCCCACCTCTAGCCACGCGGCGCAGCGTCAGCCGCCCCGGCGGCAAATAGTCCGAGCAACGAGTGTGACAACGCGATTTATCCTCCCCAACATCCGAGTACCTCGAATCACAGCTGTCTGTTACAGAACAATAGTCGCTCCGTCGGAAGCTTAATGTCTCGTGTTACCGTCGCGTCGGTTCGCGCCGCCCCGTCATTGAAAAGCCGGGGGAGGAAATAAATTGAAAACCGTTCGTTCTCTTGTTCCCCGCATCGCTTCGCGTAGCGCGTGTTTCGTATCCGCCCGTTGCGGACCCGCGACACCGCCAAGCGACACGTCTCAATTTTCCGGAGAAGCGACGCGCTTAACAAACCGGACCGTTCGAGCGCGTTGGGGCGGCGCCGGCCAATGCATATGCTAACGAGCCGCCAAGCGCTGATGGCCCTCTGGGAAGGGAAGGGGGGCGGGGCGGGGCGGGGCGGGGCGGGGCGGTGTCGGACGGCCCGCGGGGCATGGCGGCAGCGGTGGCCCTTTGCCATGGGCGCCGAACCCCCCACCTCCCCGGGCGCTCCTGTGGGAGAAGGGGGCGTGTTCGATCCCCGGCCCGCAGGGACGGCCCCGGCCGCGACCGCAAACTGCGCCAAACTCTGCTGACACCATGATCTGTCACGTGCGTTCCCCATTTGTTTCCCAGATTCACGTGTTCTGATGTTCTAGGCGCTGCGCTTCCTCTGCGGGCAAAGCTTGGGATGATCAATTAGGCTCAAGATTGATGGAGAAGGATGGTCCCTCCTTAACCCTTTTACAAGCCTCGGTGATATTGCTCAAAAAACGAGTAAAATATTTTCTGAGCCGAAAAACGCGCTGTGCGCCGAAAAACGCAAAGTGCATTAATACATTAAAAACGAATCATTGTATTAAATTATTTCTATTTTTGTTGGAATAATAAGTTTGTAAGAGTTTATTGTATCAATTCACAGTGGTCGAAATAGTATGACTGGTAAATAAAAAGAACAAAATTATTGATCCGCATGAAAACAGGAAAACAGTATTTAAATTAACGAAATTAAACAACTTATACAATATATTGAAATATGTACTGATTCCAAAATGATGAAAAGGGTCAAATGTTGAGATAAAGAATAGTAAAAGTTCTTACCATCGTTTCGACTTATACCCACAGAAATAAAACCTGTAGGTAAGTGGACAATTCCATTCTATCCAACTCGAACTCCATTCCACTCCTTCAAACTCGAAAACTGAGTTAACACGTTATTGCCCTTTGCCCTTCATTTGCATCCCTCTAGCCCAGGCCATCCGCCCGCCCTTCCTTTGCCACGGGGCAACGCCTTCGGGGGAGGGGGCTTTCGATCTCCCCCCCCTCCACGCAGCCGCTCTCGCCCCAACCGCCCCCGCTCGCCGCCCACCCCTCCGCCCAGCCCCCGCTGGCCACCGGACGGCCTTCGGAGGACGTATCGGAATCCATTAGCGAACTCCTTCTAATGAAATGCCATTTATTAAAATTTCGGACGCCCACTCAATAAGCGACTCGATAAGCCGATTTGCCTACCATTCGATGAGTTCGATTGTGTGAACTCTCTCCAGCTCATGTGTTTTTCAACCATTAGTATGATGTAAAAAAAAACCTTACCTTACTTAAACCAAAATGTAAAGACAACTTTGGTGATCATAAACTTCGTATTTGTGATCCTATGATTCTCGATCAAGCTCTGAAATAACTAAAACCATTCTTAAATTTTCTCACATCACAAGAATTTTCAACGCTTTATGTAGTGTTATGGTTATACATGTTTTTAAAAACATGTCTTCTTTACATTCACATATATTGTTTTCCTCTCTCGTGTGAGAGTAGAAAGAATACAATCGGTTCTGTAAATTATTTTCAATTCATTGACACACGTTTTCGAACTTAGATATTTCTGTTTGTTGAGCTGGTTTATATTCAAAAATTTATTTCCGAAATTCTTATATTTATTCCCGATATTCTTAAGAATGAGGTTTGCAGTACGACAATTTCCCAACTCATGTATTCTGGCGAAAAAAAACGAATTCATATTGATAAAATCGCTGAAAAAAATAGAAAGGCCACTTGGCTCTGATCCAAGGTGAACCTAGTGGTACTTCATCAGCACAAACTTTCTCGATTTATTTCTAACGTTAACTATTTTCAAAAATTCTTCTCATTTAAAAACGAGACACGCCATTATTTTAAGAGTCCCTTGTTTTATCCACGATAAAAAAGAAAAGAAAAATTCGAGCGGTTGTTGAGATTTTTTAATAATTTGCATTAAATTCAAGCAAAAATTGCGAGAAAACTACTAGTTTGTTTTTTTTTCAAAAAAGTATACATGACCGTTTTTAAAGAACTGAGTGTTTAGAACAGATTTTATTTAAAGCAACAATATCTATCTTCAAATTTGTAATTTTCCAATTATATCTATTTGCAATTTTCGCAAAACTCAGATAGATCGCTGGAAATAGGTCTAGCATACGTTTTAATAGTTTTTTATTTATACGAGGAGAAAATGTAAAGACAAATTTGGAACTGTTTTTGAAAAAAAAATTTAATTGCCTATATTTCATGCAAAATTTCACGAAAACTAATTTTATTTTCGAAAAATTACAAATGGCCTTATTTCAATATCTGTCTTTTAGCAACAATTTTTATTATGAAAAAATCTCTATAATAGATCTATCTCTATTGCAGTTCTAGGAAGACGCCGAAAATATTGAACTTTTGCAATTTTCGAAAAATCTGATGTTTCAACGAAAATGAGGCCCAAGCCATTCTTTTAAGCGTTTTCTATGCTATCCGATGTCAAATTTAAATTTAAAAAATTGGAGCTATTTTGAGAAAAGTTTGAAAATGTTGAAGCTTTATAACAGACGGGCCGACGGAAGGATGTTTTGCCGTCAATCGATTTCTCGGTATTTAAGGCCCACAAAACGTTAATTCTGACTGCACAAAGTGTTAGTGGAAGTAATTTACTTGATATAGGAACAAGGTGTATGAACTTTTTCCTTCCGAGAGCCCGGCAATAGGGCTTTTCTGTCTATAAATTGCCGTTTCCCGGCGCACGATGACAATTCTTTCTCTTCTTACTAAGTAAGGCGAAAAATTAAAAATCCTTCCAAATAAATTTGAACTTGATGTTCTCCGCAATAATATGACTCTTTTAATGAAAAACTCTTTGTCCTACTTTAAACTAAAAGACTCGATTACATGTAAATAATCCAATTCTCCGAAAAGCAATTATTTGTGTAACCAATAGGGTTTTAAATGTTTTGGAAATAGAGGAAGGAATTTACTATTGACATTTTACAAAATTGGGTAAAGACGAAATGTTAGAGATTAATTTATATTGTGAATTGTGAGAATTTTAATAAAGCTATACTTTATAAGATATTAATACTAGGTTCGCCAAATGTTCAGAGTATATTCGTTCAGAGTTCGCAAAAGCCTTTGAGTATATTCAATAGTAAGAAATAACTCTTATTACCATAATTATAAAATAAATAAATTGAGGAACATAAGTGCTGTGAACTGCGGGAATGGAGATAACATTCAGATAACCATATACTCACATTTTTAATGAGTATTTGGAAGTATCCTTATTAAATTTCACGTAATGAAACAAAAATATTTTCCCTGAACAACGTTTATATCTGAGTTATCGTTAATTATATAGTACGTTTCATAATCTGATTTTTTATATCTTCAAGTAACTCGTAACATGATAAAAATTTAATAAATAAATACTTTTCTGTGCAGAGAAAAATATTTTTATTCTAATAGTCTCAAATTTAATAAAGATACTTCATACTTATTTTACATATAAAGACAATCGTTTTTGTGGGAAGTATTTCCTGCTATTCCTGAAGTTTTTAAACCTTTGTGCGGTCAGAGGACGTATTCCTTCACCGCTAGTTTCTCGAATTGTAACTGTAAAATAAGCTGAGTTGTCAGCTTGTAATATAATTTTAATGCCAACAAGACCGTAACAACAGCAGTAAATCATTATTCTTAATTAATCATCACATTTTGTTTCATATTTTTTGGTACTTTTTTCTCACATAATTTTCCCTCATATCTTCTTCCTTTTGGAATATTACAGATTGCATTCAGTATGCTCTCTCAAAATCTGTGGAAAAATCAGTCTCAATACATGGAACCCTCTAATTATTCTACTTCATTTCTTTCTGACATGAAAGAGAAATACAACTTCTTACGCAAATATCATTGAAAGAATTCTCTCTTGTCGGATAAATTATGTAATTTTAATCTTCCACAAGTTTTAATTTTTAGTTTGCTTTTTTGTAGACTTGAAAAAAATGTTACTTAGCATCTTCATACAACACCGTCGCAATGTTTTATGAGATTAAAATTGTGCAATTATTTAGCATTTTCTTCCATTTGCGACTTAGCTTTTCACTGCAGGAGAAAATAATCCATGTTTTACAGCGTAAACGAGAAACTAAAAATATTGAGTTTATATGACGATGCGTTTAACCCAAAAAAGCAGAATCTAATCTTGTAATGCGGGTGCATGTATTCGCGAGGGTAATGATTGAACATATCCCAACTATTAACTACCCAGATCTCGTCCCCGCCACCTTTACCATCCCCTCCGCTCCCATCGTCCTCGCCGCGTCCACCTCTCCCCCCCCCCAACCCCAACCCCCACTCTCCGGCGCCGCCCAACGCCACCGCTGCCCGGGCACTGCAGCATCATTAATAACCCCTAATTGGCTACTGCTGAGCGGCAAGGTCAGCTTTCAGTCTCCCGGGAGCTGGAGGCAAAAGGCGGGGATGTGCGCGGTGACAACCGGTCTTTGCGAGCAGCGGCGGGGCGGTGGAGCAGTACGTACGCACATTTTCGCCCAGCACGAAATGCCTTTCCAAGTTACAATAGAAAAAAACGGAATTTCAGAATTATCGGACTGGATCATTTCAACGGAACTTGTTTTCTTAGAGAAAATAGATAACATTAAGTACTGAATTCCAATAGCCAGATGTCTTAATAACATCATTCTACGAAGTTAAATATTCAAATAATGCTTAACTTAAATGGGTTAAGATATCCAAATACACACTTGGACATGTGGTTTTATTACTTTACTCAACGGAAGCGAATCCAAATGAATGCTTAGGCGCTCCTACTCAGCGTATATTGGTTCTCTGTAGTCCTTAATAAAAGTCATTGACTGTGTGTGTAACAATCAGGTTCACATTTTTTCAGAAATATTCCACTTTTGTAATGTCTTCTAGAAGAAAGCATTTTTCAAAAAATTAAAATGATATCTACGCGTCAATGATTAAGTGATTGATTGATGTTCCCAGGCACGTCAACTGCTATGGTCATGAATTCTGTTAGTGTGGTGAAGTTTTAATGCCTGGCCCCCCTCCCACTGGATGGTGACATCCGGCTTCTATTCAGAAGTCGCGATGGCTTGCGACGACTTCTCCCTTCCTATCAACTCCCACCAGGAGGCACCGCCCCAGCCGGAATAAGCTTTAAGCTCATTCCGACACATGGGGTAGTGAAGTGCGTGTAGATGTGTGTGAGAGTAAGGGGTGAAGATAGGACAAGCAAGAGTGAGGAAAGATAGGGCATGGTCCGTGGCCCCTTTCTTACAGTATTGCTCCGGCATTCTTATGATATTGATCAGAGAAACCACTTAAAGCTGCCGATCAGAGCAGTCGACTGTAAGAATTCTCCTCCAGTCAGCGTCTGAATTCGACCTAGCGATATTCTGTAGCTTAGTAGCCTCCGTAGGGATTCGAACTTTAGAACCTCCCGGTGTTCATGTCAACTGACGTTATTGGGAGTGCCACAATGTCAATATTAGTTGTGTTTTTGTCCCTGGCGAATCATCCCTGTGTTTTCACAGCTGAAAGTCCGGATTAATAGCAATAACCTGCTCGCATTGTCTTCTGTTCGGCAGTACTAGATAAGCTCATTTTCTTAACGACGGTATCTACTGCATACCATGGCAAGAACTAAATTTCCAAAAATATAATAGAAAGTTGAAAAGATCGCATTTTATAAAATACTACTTAAGAAACATACTTCGGTCCCATGTATCTCTAACATTTCCCCACATGTCCCCCACTGTTTCACCATAAGTTCCCCCACCTGTCCCTAATCACTTCCACCCATATTACTCATTTCCTCCATCTGTCCGACAATATTTGTGCCCCCACATATCTTTCCTGTCCTTTCAAAACTTGTGACATTTCGAGACACAAAAATCTTGTTAAACCGACCTAGGGTGCATCGTTTCTGATCTTTGCGCGATTTTAATGTTGTTGCAGCAATTTATTTTTATGTTATAATCTACAAACTTACATTTTTTACTGAAATCTCTTTGGGGGATAATTCCCTTGCCCGGTAGTAATACATTTATCGGTTTTTATACTCAGGGTCTCTTATACAAGGGAGGAATCCGTTTTCTTTCCTTAGCATATTATATTTATCCCATCCAAATAATAATATAATTATTATAAATAATATATTATTATATATAAGTGAAAGTAAACACACGTTGATGCGTGAAAGTTATTCCTGTACTAATCTGCCCCTTGTGCAACTGGTAAATACTTCCATGGAGAAAAAAACACTAGGTCAATGAATGTTGATTTTTTGTTTCCATGAATACACCGCCTTCGATATAAACAATGAACGGCCTAGTTCGTCCAATTACGGGTAAGTGGATCGTTTCATAGAACTGCCGTTCTGGGAGACACAATGAAGTTAATTATGTTGCCGTCCGCGGGTACGCTATTCAGAGCGTGATATGTGATTGATGTAATCGATGAAGCGAAAGAAGCTGTATGCACGTGAGGATTTTGAAACGAAAGGTTGCTACCGTAACAAAAGGGCAATGGTTTCCGCTAACGCCATTACAGCACACGTCAATTAACGGAGCAAATCCCTCTCATCCTGGGAGAATTCCAGGCAGTTTGTAGTATTGGTGGAACGCCCGTATGGGTATTGCAGCGTTTTGCGCCCAACACGAAAAGACATTGATATCCCACGTTAACGTCATCGTGAAATATTTCAACGAAAATCGACTTAATAAATTTGTTTCAAAATTTTGAAACACTTGTGTTTTACAATAACTATCTAAGCAAAGGCGATGATTTTCCTCTCTTTCCTTGAGCAGGTGGTCTCAGTAGTGGCTTACGTAAAGAGATAAAATATTGTAATTAAAGCGATCATTCAGTGTGATTGTGATGAAAAATGATGTTTCAGATAGAATACATTGTGTGAAAAGACAAACACATCAGACACTTGTTGAAAATACTTACGCACTATGCTTGATCTCATATCCTTGGGCTCCGCGTGCTTCGAGATTAGTCCAAATCCCTACTTACCGACACCAGCGAAAATTCCTCGTTGGTCGTAATTTCGGGCAAAGTGCGCCAATTAAACTACGTGAACCAACTTCTCGACTTAAATATTGCATCAAGAGAATTATGTAAATAATTTCGCACTGAGAATATTGTCGTAAAAAAAATAAGCAGAAAAACAAAACCGCTTTTGCTGCGTCCATTACCGTCCATCAGGATTAACGCAGCGTAGCCACGACCTTTACGGTCGATTTCTGGCGCTCGTGGAGCGGGCAGAGGGACCGCAGCGGCGTTCCTAGGCCATTAGCGCGCGCCCGCTGCGGACAGCGGGCGCCGTCGGGTGCGAAGTGTCGCGTGATGAGATGAGAGGTAATCCGAGAGCGACGCTGCCTCGTCCGGTGAGGGATTTTGCTCTTCCTGCTGGGTTATGGCGCGTACGAGCCACGCTACAAATTGACGTGATTCGCGAGCGCAAGATGTGAGTTTATAGATTGAAGACAATGCTTGTTGAAGGATTTTAAATCTTTAGATTTGCAAAATAATATTTTTTTGTAATGAAAGTGTCAAGTAGTTATTATAGGAAGGTGCACATAAGGTCTATTAAAACATGTGCAGGTCATTTCCGGCAGCTTATATTTGTAAAGTCATTGACTCTTGTATTAAGAGATTGTACTTAGTTTATTTATTTTTATTCCTGTAGAAAACTTTCTTATGTTCAATTTTAAATCAGGCATGTTTTCTTCCAACAATCCCCTCTCATTAGGCGTTTAGTAGGATGACAATCTCTTTAAAATGCTCATATCTCCAAAACTATGGAGCATAAGCTAGCTTCGAAAATTAATAAACTTTCAGAAAATTCTATCATTTGCCTCATTCGGACGATCAATGTGACCTCTAGAGGCGTTTTTCCGAAACTGGTGTTTTTGCAAGATTTCGACAATTACGGTCATCTTTGACTCGCTGTATCTCCTAAACTATTTTCTCTACAATGCTGAGATTTACACTGCTGATTATCAGTACTGCAACGGTGAATATAATTACCAATAATTTGTGTATCATTTTAATAAACGAATCGGTAAAATTAATGATTGTTACTTTGTCACTCCCATTGATATAAAATATTTCTATAGAATTGCTGATGACTAGACATCGGATGTTTAGGGAAATGCCTATTTTTTTTCTAGAGAACTTATTCAAAGGCTGATAACATATGTCCACGAATCATGACAAATAATGACATATGACGTAGTTTTATAATGCTTATTTTTGCTTATTTTAGCATAAATGCCTATTTTTTGCATAAATACCTTTTTAGGACTTTTTTTGCCTTTTATTTATTATCTTTGTACACAATGCTAAGATATCGAAAAATCGGTGATGGTCCAGCGTGACCATTCATTATGAAATCTTCGATTCACGTCTTGAAATTGAAAATTATGAGTGAATTCCCGAAAGTATACCAACTGATTATTCTCCATTTCCCTATTTCATAAATACCAGCCATGATCTGAGAACATGGACGATACACCGAGAGAACCGAAATTTTAAGTGGAAATAAATATAAATTCCCAGGTTTCAGTGGTTCTAGTGTTGGATTGCTATAATATTTGCCAGTCACATCGTTCAGATATCCTTCTCTGCATTCAAACTGATTTTGTCTCCCAGTTGTCGCAAATTTGAAATTGTGATCCTTGTAAAGTTACTGGTAGTATGTAAATATTACTGATTAATGGAAACTATTAAGAATAAAATGTAGAAGAGTTGTAAATGTGTCAATCTAGTTTTACATGGAAATATACGAACTGGTTTTGTGCATTTAAGTTTACAAAATAAAATAGACAAAAAATAAAATTTTTCTATTTTATTGTGTGTGTAACTTATGACAGTGCCTTTTTCTCCTTATTCTTGACTTTTTCAGCGCCTTTTTAGGCGCCTAAAAGACGATTTTTTAGTGCTTAAACATCCGATGTCTACTGATGACAGTCATTTTGTCAATGAATGCCTCAGTGCCGTATCATGGGGGCCATGCGGGCCATGCCCCACCCCAAAAAAAGCCTAGTTTTCATTAATTACCTTCTTTTATTTGGCAAAATTGATTGAAATATTTGTTAGAATTATATACTTATTTAAAAAATAATATTGTATAGTATCTTGTATGCACTATAAAATAATGTACAATATAATAATGAAGATGTTTACTATTTAACAAAAATATTTGATGTCCCCCTCCCCGAGATCGGCTGGATCCGCCCCTGGATTTCCCTTTATTGATCGATCGAAGACAGACGTACGACGCATTAAACTGGACTCATCCAGCTTCTTTGAAACTGGATAGCAAGAACAACTAAAGTCGTCCTGTCGGACCTTAATGAAGTCAACACTAGCACGACTTCGCCGCTCCCCTTTGGAGCAGATGCATTGAAGTGCGCCCGGTCCAGTTACGTTCGCGCCACTTGTGCCTTCTCGGCGCCTCCGCGCGCGGGCGTTTAACCAGGCAAGTGGGCCTGGCGCCATTGTCTGCAAATGGAGCGGCCACCTCGGCGGATACCTCAATGCAATAACCGACGCCGTCCGTCTGTGTCCATTGCGCGGAAGCGGAGGGAGGCTGATGTAGCGGAACGGCGCGGCGCGGCCGCCGTTTAACACGAGATCTCAATGGCCCCCTCCGCTTTGCACTTGCATCTGCAGCGGTCTCCCGCCGCCGTAAACCCGCTGGGTCATGACTGACAATAGCTTTCAGAATTGCGCCTCTGATGTAGTTTAGTGGCAACTCCGGCAGCTCATGATTCTGGGTGTTTCGTACTCTTGGGCTTTGCGAAGTGGATGGCTGCAGATTCGAAGTTAGGATGAATATTCCATTTCGGCGTAAACACTTCCAAATGTAATTCGTTGGCTCGTAAAATCTTGGGTTATTCAAAGCAAATTGTAACTTTAGTTGTGGGTCAGAGAACCTATAACATTGCTTTATAACATCTTTGCTTCTACTTTTGTTCGTGCGCTTTTTTTAGAACTAGACAAGTTAATGAAAGAATCACTTCATGATTAGAAAATGGAAGACAGTTCACGAAGAAATCCTCATAAACGGTGGAATATTAATAGCAGTAGAAGAAGAAAAAAATGGGTATGAATTGTTGAGAAGTGCTTTTGTCAACGTAGTGTTGAGAGTAATTTGCGGTAGCACCTTCATGACTGAAAAAAATATGTAAGTTAAACTGAATACACCACCTCTAGACATAAGACCATCTAAGAGACGCCCGTTACATTACCTCGAGCAGAGGGTCGTGGAAGTAGGTAGTAACCAGAAAACGGTTGAAGGAGAGGATTCCCAACATCCTCTAAACCTGATGAACTGAAAATACAAGGATACAAACACAAGGATGGAAATACACACCGTAGGGTAGAGGCAGAAAATTGCATATTGTTCACTAGCTCAACGTTTTGTTGACAGTTCCAGAAACATTATCTATTAAGGAATTCATTAGCTGACACTAATAGGACGAGTTCATAGCCTTTCCGCAAACCATTTCTTTCAGAAACACAATGTACGGCATAACCACGAGCCATTATTTCGGCAACAGGGTGATTGGATTTAGTAAGGTAGGAAGGTACACTTCCTTCCAAATTATATCTCTAACATTATAATGTACAGAACTAATGTACTAATGTACAGACTACAATTATAATGTACAGAATCTTGAGGGTATGTCAATAAAAGTCAGTTATTTTTAGAATGCCAACGTTTCCGCCATTTATTTGGCCTACTTCGGGGCTATAAATACAAGAAAAATATACATGTAGAGCAATTTTATATATTTTATCATTACACAAGAAAACTAACTATAATTTACTATACAGTAGGGCAGAGATAATAACTAATTACGTCTATGTTGGGCAACATATGTTATAAATTAATATAACTTTTTTATTGTTATGTTGTTCGCGCAAATCGGAACACCAGTGCCTATTGGTCATTGACAACTGTATGTTCTAAGAATAATTTTTCACTTTTTTATATCATAATTTATTTTTATATAATTATAATAATTATTGATATCATTATTTTTAATTTAATCCAAAGAATCTTAGATTAAATCTTCTTAATAGAGTCTTAGAATAAAAGATAAAAATAAATTATGGTTCAATATTCTCAGAACATCCCTCAATATTCTCTACATTATATTTATAATAAGAGGTTAAGATCAACAAACTACAATTATACGTAATGATATAAGTATTCGAACTTTCAACAAAAACATCGTTCAGGACTTTCGGTGGAAATGAAATGAGAGTGTATTGGAATCACGTAGAAACAGTTTACATAAACTCCACATTTTATTCCCTTTCGTTGTAACCATATTTCTAGCATCGCAAAACACTATTCCATCACATTATTCGATGGTGTTGGTAAATGAGCGGACGAAGAAGACGAAGACACCAATAAATGCTAAACCAAATTGTCTACCGACGTGAGGCCGGTTTGATCATTTCACGGCGTGTACTAATATAAATAAATGATTAGCTTCCATTCAGAATGATGAGTCAGCAAGTACACTTTCCGTTGTGGAATCCAATCTTTATACTCTCTTCACTTGTATCCGATAGTACTACATCTCTACATTTAAATTACTAAATTTATCTCTACAAACATAAATTTATTGCATATATTCTGAGCCGGAAAAATGAATTTTAATACAACTTTATTGTAAATACTCGTGTTTTAACACGCTATTGACTTCCCACGTTTTCTCAATAATATGTTTTCAATTATGTAAGAATGTTATGAGTTAATTAACGAGACTTTAATACTTGCATTCATTATAGATGTCGGCATTTTTTCATTGGTTACTGCACGCTCGAGTATTGGAAAAAAGCCACAAATCGTGAACTCTTGCATTTTTTGTCGCTGAAACACGAAGCATAAAAAATGGAGCTCTCTTTGACTTTTCTTCTTCAATACAAAAATATCCTTTATCTTTAAAGGAATGTACTTGCCCGCCGGGCATCTATCGACCGATGCGCAAACTCGGCCTTCGCCTGCTCTTTTAACTAAATAAGCCTCCGTATCGGCGCTGTCCGGTCGTTGCTTATTTAAAGGAAATGGTCCATTTGCCCTTTCCCGATTCATTTCTTTAGTCTTCAAGTACAATTTTTAAAAAAATATTACAATTCACATATTTGTGATAAAATTTCGCAGATATAGTCAAAGAGTGAATGATTTTATAACGGAATTGATATTTTGCGCAATAATGCGAAAGCAACGACTTAGCATTCTCCACAAGCACCAAGCACCATGCATAATTCAAACCCATTACTAGAGAAAGATGATTAGCGTACATGGAGCGATTGTTGATGCATTTCGTTGAAACTAAATTTTGATTGAGATCGAAACGTCATGGCGACGGATTTTCATCTTCCATTCCTATGTAAAACTAAAATTGTTTATTATCAGCAGAAGTGTGTTAGAAGTTCATTCAAACAAATAAGCGTCTGTGTCACTTTTGATTTATAGTTAACTAAAGCAAAAGTCCATGGGAGGGTAGTTGTACTGGACTCTTGTTCATGACATGGACGCATGCCAAGCATCAACGCCAAATATTACCCGTAAATTGTGTATTAGCAGTAATGAAACGAACGGTGCTACAAGAGCGCATACTTTCCCGTTTTGTAACGGTTTGCAATATTATAATAATGTTACATTCATTTTAATTCTTCAGTATCTCGAGAAAAACACTTCAACCAAAAAAGCGAGAGAGATCTTTGTATTTTGTCTTCATTTCAGAGGGTTTCAAGAAAATGACATATTTATAAGTGCATTTATAAATCTCTAATTAACGTATTTTTGGAAAGTGACAATATTTAACTCAAAATTACTGAGTATTGGTTTACACATCTATTTTTGTTTTGGTGGTGAAAGTGTTGCCCCACTACATTATTTGTTATCATTGGATTCCTTAATCAGAATATCATTACCGGTGTATCACCAAATGATTACACTATTTTGGGCAGGGCGAGGGCAAGGTCCGAGGGTGAGGACCGCGGACTGAGGACGGGGGATAGGGTGGGGCGAGCGGGTGCGCCACGGGCCGAGTCGACGCCCGAGGGCAAGGGTTGCAGTGGAATGAGGACGGAAATAAATTTAAATTCACGTTCAATTTAAATCGAGTGTTTTGGCCAAACAAACATGAAAATACGAATTGCATAAACTCCTCTTTTCGAAGTCTGTTAAAAGTACGAACCATTTTCTTCCCCTTGAGTCAGCTCTGAATGAAATTTTCCTAGAAGACACAAATAAAAGTATATTAAAACACTCCGCAACTACTGGCTAATGTTCCAGCAAAAACCTCAAATAATCTCCAGTGCATCATTTCAGAAGCGTGTGTTAAGGGCAGTCTGAGACTTTCGCCCGCTTCTAACCCTCGTGCTGCATATGTATTACCTACTTACGGTGGCATGGCTTTTCAACGTAGTTCTCAGAACTTATTCGAGTTTATTTTGCAGGCGAGAAGGGAGAAAAAGAAAAATATCACACTTTCTGAAGTTTTTTCTGTAGATTTATGCAGGGAAGCTCCGAGGGCTTAAAATGCTTTCATCGCGAGCAGCTGCAGTCGCATTGTGGAGGCGTAGGAACGTGGAATGCGCTGGGGCCGTCACGCGGAAGCCATGTGAGGGCGGGGCCAGGGCGGAGGGCGAGGGCAGGGCCCGAGGGTGAGGACCGCGGACTGAGGACGGGAGATAGGGTGGGGCGAGCGGGTGCGCCACGGGCCTAGTCGAGGCCCGAGGGCAAGGGTTGCAGTGGGATGAGGACGAGGATGAGGGCGAGGAGCGGGGCTGGGGGAGGACCATGGACCGAGGGCGGGGGGTGGGACGCGGTGAGGACTGAGGACGGAGCAGGGGTGCGGGTGAGGAGAGGTAAAGCAGGGGACGATGGCGGGGGTGAGGGCGTGGAAGAGGTTCAACAGCTCTGCGGCAGGTTCGTATGCTGAGGGCGGGAACGCAGGCGGATGGGGTTGAGAGGAAGGGGGCGAGGACTCAGGCCGGAGCTGGAGGTGCGAGAGACCGCGAACTCTCCTGAATCTCCCCTCTGCGCTCTTTTGTGTAAACTCGTGGCACATGTATAGAAGTGCGTTTTTGAATTCATGAGGAGTGCCACGCA
Organism: Teleogryllus occipitalis; assembly: GCA_011170035.1. NCBI lineage: Eukaryota > Metazoa > Arthropoda > Insecta > Orthoptera > Gryllidae > Teleogryllus > Teleogryllus occipitalis. Next base: position 25,322 of record BLKR01006229.1, read on the forward strand.
TCTGAGAGTCCACTTACAAATGGAGAGCAATTTACAAATGAAATAATGTTCTTAATTGAGAATTTAAATGTAATATGGAATGCAATGTAATTTCCAGGAGTAAACACTTACTAAACTTCACCTTTTTAAACATGAAGATTTATATTTACAATAGTAATTAGAATGAATAATAATAGACCCAAGAATATTAGTTTTATATTCATCAAATAACAGAAAAGTTGCGGGAAATGTGTGCAAGAGTGGATGCATTGAAAATACAATGAACTATATTTAGCGTAAAGAAACCAGAGCAGTAAATTAAAATGGAGAGATGTGCGTCGCTGGCAGTTGACGCGGCTGCCGAGCGCCGCCTCCGCGAGGATCCATCTGGCGGCCAGGCGCACGCTCGCTCGATTTTTTTGTTCACGAGCTGTGCGGATCCTCGCATTCTTAGAAGTCGTATAACAGTGTGAAGCGGATGAAAGTGCATTTTCTCATCTCCCTTCCGAGCGAGCGATTCCAATGTTAAATGAAATGCTGACGGACGAGGCGACGCGACGATATCCGATCGACATGACTAGGGGAAGGATTATGATAACCAAAAATGATCAATAAATTGCCTTTAAAATTCCCTAAAAACAAACAAAAATGACTTTAAAAATTTGATCAAAACCAGTTCGAATGAACAAGTGAAGCTACGGGATATGTTAGTGGTGTAATCGAGGTTTCTTCCTTTCGTTCAAGTAAACTCAGCTTGCAAACTTTGGTTGGAACTGCTTTTACCTGGAAATCTCTGTCTTTAGTTATCGCAAAATCCACTGAATGGTGCTGATAGGCGTCACAGGTACTTTAGATTATATACTCACAACCTTTGACATTACAAATTCAGAGCGAAGAAATCAAACAGGCTATTCAGGAATTCTGTGGAGAACATTTGTTGCCTCTCGTAAATAATATTTGAAGCAAGGAATGTCAAAATGATATTAAAATGGATGGAATGGGAGAAAAAAGCTTTAAAATTTACACTAAAAGGTAAAAAATGACAACCGAAATTGGGGGAAAATGAAAAAAAAAACTTTCCTTTTGTCACAACATAAACCTTCCATGCACTGCATTGCAGATATGCAAAGGCACTAAGTAAGTTATTTCCGGTTACATTTGTGCATTATAAGCCGTTGTGCGCACTTCGGCATATTCGCACAGGATTTCTTTACCATTTTGGTTCATTGAGCACTCAACAGATTGCACCCTTGTTACTTTTCTGAAATATGTTTTCTCTGCGAGTAGCTTACTCCATGAGGGCTTGTCGACCGACTTTGGGTGTGTATTTTGTGTTTGTAAATTATTTTAACGGAATAAAAAATGTTGGCATTTAGAAGTGAAGATTTTTGTAAAAGATGAATTTTTCGGAATCTAGTCTCTGTATTAAAATAAGGTTTTGTCGGTATATTAAAAGACGTACCTTTGCATATCTGCATTATATGATTTTATGTATTTATATGTTATTATATATATTATATATTATATAATAATAATAATAACAATAATAATAATAATAATAATAATAATAATAATAATAATAATTTGTGTAAATTAAAACGTCACGGTCTGCGTTGCTCGGATGTGAGAGCACCGGAACGACGGCAAAAGTAAAGCACTCAACCTGGACTTTTTTTATCTGAATGATGGCTTTCGCACGATCAGGGTCTGCATCTTATCCGTACCCGGAAAGGAATGAAAGTATGTGATCATCCCACTGCCCTCCACGTACGAAGCGAGCAGAGCCCGGGCGGGGAGCGAAGTCACTACATACATATAAAATGATAAAAATTGAATATCGTACATGTTTATTTCTTCTCTTCCTGTGTAATTCAATTCGCATCTGTCATTCTGTCCGAACCTTCAGAAAACAACCTGTAAAAATCCAAATTCCAAAGGATATACTTTTGTTTCCTAAGAAATGTGTCAGGTCAACCTCTCTTTAAATAACGAATAAATTGTTTCAGGATGTTTCACTCCCTTTAGTTGACGTAACGTGAACACATAAAGAGAGTCGGCAATATTTTTGGTAAGAAATGCTTGATCAATAGGAGAGTTTCATTTTGTATCCTTAAGATCTAATTCATATATTTACCGACATTAATAAAAATATTATGAGTTATTATAAGTGTTTATGTAAATAGTTTATTATTTTATTATGCGTACCATATTCTCTATTGGGCAATATTACACATACGCAAAGATAAAATATATAACTTATAGACTTTGCACATGTGCAATGAATCACAAATTTTCAATATTACGACGCAGATGCAAATCATATTTTTTTACTATTTTTTTTTCAATATCTGCACAATAAATTATTTTAAAAAATGAGCTTACAAGAAAAAAACCTGCAACGAAGGGATAAAATTAATGTTCTAAAACGAAGAAAAAAATGATATTTCATTAAAATTCGTCCCCTAGTCGTGGCTGCAGGAAGCACGGCATTTTGAATCGAGTATGCAAAAGACTTTTACCTATTCTATATTTTAGAACAAATTCTTTGAAACTTACATGCATATACTCTTGGAATCGTTCTCAGTATGCAAGGCGGTAGCCATGTTGCCCCGGTGCTTTGTTTAGTTCGCGGTACCCTGTTGTTTTGTATGGCCACCACTTTCTCATCATGCTTGCGGTACGCTACAGCAGAATATTTAGCCTTATGTGTACTACAAAGTAACACTATTTATTTTACGTTAAAAACTGTGTGAGATGCTACGAGGAGAAGTGAATTTTGTGCAAGTTTTCTTAATTCAGGAATCCCTTCCCAAAGTCAAAAGCAAGTTGAATTCTGAATACAGAAAGAAATTAGCATTTTTGTCAAAAAATGATAAGAAAATATTCGCTCTAATGTAATAAAATCTATTTTTAAGGGAAAATCATCAGTAGATTTCGTCTTTCGTGAAGGAATATACTGCTGCAGCAACAAGGAGAACGATAATTTGAATAAGTACGTTTCCCACTGAACTCTAGAAGACGTGCCCAGATAGTGAAGTTTTTTATGTTATTACGTTTCTGGTCAGTAAACGGCGAAGATAAGCACTAAACAGAAAACTACTATTTTCAGCCCTGATGCATGAGAAGTAGTGTTTCGTCTACTAGTACGTATGTACTACGTTCAAAAAGTACATTACTAGAATGATGTCCCCTCTCGTACTAATTTTAAATTTTAATTTTTTTCGTTTCAGTTCCTGTTCTTAATGAAGAGCAAGCCCCTCCCTAGCCTTCCTTTTAGCCTGCATTTTAATTTAAAAACTTAAAAAATTAAGTGTTTAAATTAAAATCCCATCAAGTTTTGGATACACGATTTTCAATTTGGTAAAGTGAGATTGTGTATGCAGTAGTAGATGCTCTTGCGCCGAAAAATCCTACCTTATGCTCTTGTATCCATTCTTGTTTACACTCACAATTTTACATTCACTTCAAATTATTAATAATCTTGATTTGATTCCAGATTATGCGCCCGAGACGTTTCGTCCAACACGAAACTGTGACGACTGGATTTTCAAGAAACCATTGTCTTAAAGAAAAATATTTTTAGATAATTTACGATTTTAAAAGAATTGTAATCCAAAGTTATAATAAACTTCGTTATGAAACTGGTTTTCGTTCGTAAGTTTGTTTGCAGAAGATCCCACGTTTACGTATTTGTAAAGTTACGCTATTACCCAATTATCCTTCTATTCTTAGCCAACATTAAACTATTCGTCATAATAACGCAACATCTTCATAGTAGAACAGGAAACATTTAAAACAGTTGTCATTCTTTAACAATTATTGTTTAAGGTAAAACGTAGATTGTTAGAAATAAAATTAAATAAAATGTATATCGCTGATAAAAATAGAATGTAGTGCACATTTATTTCTTCTCCCATCCTGTATAATTAAATTCACAGATTTGCTAGATATTTTGCGTATATCAAGGCTGATCAGCCGTGTAATTGGTACTGTTTGGGTTCGTTACGATATGTTAGTAACGATACTATTATTGTTATTGATGTCATTAGGCTGGTAAAGAGCAAAGTCTATTATTTGTGTTCAATGCTTTTCGTAATATATTGTAATAAGAAAAAATAATTTAAGCAAATTTCATTTCTTGGACTCATACGCTCTCTTTAGTAATTCACAAAGGGCACCTAAAAAGACTATTGCAAGAGCTACTAAAGAAAATATTATCCATTTAATTTCAAATCACATGTCAGGAAGTATAATTTTATACACAAATTACTATCATAACATTAACGAATTCGAATCTTCGTGTTCTTCCATTCATTGTTAGTGAGAAAAATATTTAGTTTTAATTCAAAATCAAAAATGAATAAACTTTTCAAAAACAAACAATATCTTTATGGCAAATTACTTCTCCCATGATTATGCATTCTTGAGTGAAAAATACATATCGATATCGTGATCGGTTTTGAAGTTATGAGGGCTGTCCTTAGTAGGTGGGACATCCAGTACTACGTTATTCTAGTAGTATTTCGTTGTGTAATAGTAAAACAGTAAAACAATTATTGGTCAAAAGTAGTTCTCTCACTGAATTGCATTTTATTATTTTATAATTCGTGAAATAAACAGCAAAATGTTAGTTAGAAATGCACATCAAGAGAAAATATTTCCGCTTTGTACCTCAAACTATTAAAAATTAGTTAAATAAATAGAGTTATAATATTTAAGTTGTAATTTTTTTGTTTACTAGGGCTTTTATCTAGCCGACGGCCGGTTACCCGTTACGTCCCGATCGGACGCCAGTTCGACCACACACTAGACACCAATACTCTTGCGGGCTCGGCAGAACGCGAGACCCTGCGCGACAACATACATGAGAGACAAGGCACAAATAACCATGCCCAAGGCGGGGATTCGAACACGCGACCCTTCAGACCGAAGCTCGTAGCTACCTCGACCAAGTTATAATAAGAAGAGAACGGATTTCTGTGTAAATACACATTTATAAATAAGCTTATATCAATACTAATTTGCATTATCTATGTTTCACAATCTGTATGGTTGCAAAATGCTACTTTTATTTTCCATATTTTTCCATATTTTGGGTTTTAGTACATATTTGAATAAAAGTCCATATATTTTCCAGTTTTCTTATAAAATCAGTCCATGTAACTTAAAAATTAAGCTTAACAGTGATGTTTCATTAAATATTAAAAATGCATCTCAACAAAAAGAGCTTAAAAATTTCAATAATTCCTTAAACATTAGAGATATTGAATTTTGGGAAAAAATTGAAAATGGGAAAGCAAGTTAATGTTTAAATTTGTGGGAAGAATAGATCCACTCTTCGGCCCTCAGGGGACCGTCATAAACGATTCTCTATCTCGACAAAGACTTACTTTAACTCTACTCTTTATCGATCCAGACTCCTAGTGACGAAACAATGGCTCAAAAAAAATCAACAGACCCCAAGTAACGAGACACTTGCTCTCAGAATAAACGATTGTCGTCCCGGGGGCAGTCATAATCGAGACACTAGCTCGACAAAGACTCGATTTAATTCTCTTTGTTGATCCAGACCCCTAGTGACGAAATAATGACTCCCCGACTTTCTCTAACTCTAGTCTTTATTGTCCAGAGCCTTAGCGACGAGACACTGGTTTCCCGAGAAAACGACCAGATCCCAAATGCCCAGTCACTTGCTCCCAGAAAAAAAAACCATTGTCGACCGTCATAAGCGAGACCCTAGCTCGACAAAGACTCGCTTTCACTCTACTTTTTATTGATACAGACCCCTTGTGACGAGACACTGGCTCCCCGTAAAAACGAGAAGACCCCAAGTGATGTACTTGCTCCATGAAATAACGATTGTCGACCCGGAGACCGTTATAAACGATACTCTAGCTCGACAAAGACTCGCTTTAACTCTAGCCTTTATCGATTCATACCCCTAGTGACGAAACATTACTCCCAGAAATAACAACCAGACCCCATTTGACGAGACACTTGCTCCCAGAGAAAACGATTGTCGACCCGGGGACCGTCATAAACGAGACTCTAGCTCGACAAAGACTCGCTTTAACTCTAGTCTTTATCGATCCATACCTCTAGTGACGTGACACTGGCTCCCCAAATGAACGAGTAGACCCAAAGTGACGAGACACTTGCTCCCAGAGAAAACTATTGTTGACCAGGAGACCGTTATAAACGAGACTCTATGTCAAGTAAGACTCTCTTTAACATTACAATCCATTCAGAATACTATGTGTTGGTTTAGTTCTATTAATCTCTCTATTACGTTTGTGCAAAATGCCAAAAATAGCACAATGATCCACTGTAAAAATAGAAGTTACATTTAAGAATTTAAAGATGATGGTTTATCAACTGACAATAAAATATTATTTTACCATAGTCGTTTTTTATCATTTCAAGTCCATATTAAACTCTAGAGTTTGATGAAGATAACTACATATATATTTACATATTTCAAACATTTTTTGTCCATATAAATCCGTTCCCTGGTAATAAGCAATAAAAAGTTGTATTAATGTGTTATTCAAATGAATGAAGTTCTTTCTGTCGCATTCCAATGTCAAACTCGTATTGCAGAATTACACAGACTTTCTTGCCTACTTTAGTCTGGGCTAGCTTTTCGGTATTATCTCACCCTCTTCCTAGCTGCTCTACCAAAAAACAGTTTGCATGTTTTTTATATTTGTTTATTAATAAAAAACGAAAGCGAAAAAACCGAAGAGAAAATACCAAAACGAACGGGAAAAAACGAAAGCAAAGAAACGAAAGCGATAAACCAAAACGAAAACGGAAACGGAAGACGAAGGGGAAAGACAAGATGAAAACGTATTCGGGAGACAAAGAATAAAGGCTACGGCTAATGACGGAGACGAAAATAAAGACGAAATAATTTCTCGTGAGACGTAAACGAAAATCGAAGACAAATGGTCAAATGGGTATCCTAACACGTGGGAAAAATCTGAGTCGAAATTCAAACTAAGGTTAGAACACCCGTTATCCGGTTAGAACTTTTAAATGCCACAAACAAAGACTATAAACGAACACAAAGACAAAGTCCAAGACGAGTTACGAAACAAAAGTTAAAAAGGAAAGCAGAAGGTGAAAGGCGAATGTCAAAAATGATGAACTAAAGTGAATGTCGGAGACAATGACGAAGATGCAAGATGAAGACGAAAGACGATGACGAGGACTAAAATGAAAAACAAATACGAAGGGCGACGACGAAGTCGGAGACGATATTAAGGATGAAAACGAAAGGCGAAGATGAAAGACAAAGACGAATACGAAAGACAAAGACGAATGACGAAGACAAAGATGAGAACGTGGTCGCATGACGAAGACGAAGCGGAGCGACGGACAGACAGGGAGACGTTGTGATGTCATTCAGTATTTCGGTGTCAGACATCCACAAAACATCTAGCTACACCGCCTGTAAGAGGATTTTTTGTTCTAAATTTATAAACTGGATTTATCCACTTTCTTGCCGAAAATTCGCCGTTTTTTCGCACAGCATTACATAACTTTCTCTCTCCTGCGTAAACGGTAGCAAGTCAGAAAAAATTATTCATTAGCTGTTGTAGATATAAAGTTGGTTTGCATTTATTTCCAAAAACATTACATTCCAAAATGTTGATATGTATACGAGAAATAAAAATTTTGCCAAAAATACCTTTTGTACTCAAAAGGTTTTCTGAGAATTCCCGTGGAAAGCGTGACTTCTGCTTTTGTACTTTAGAACTGAGTCTTCCCTCTCTGCCCATTACTTTCCACATCCATCCCGGATGAACCTTTCGAGTAAACAGTGCCCGCAAGGTTTAATCATTGTTCCTTCCCAGGAGTACTTAAACAAATTCCAAGTTCCTGAAGTCAAGACTAATTTCCTCGGTAAGGTGGGTTAGCTACTTCTCAAAGCATCTCACGAAGTCAACAACACTCGTCTTCCCATGAAGCCATGTCTACACAAAGGACGGGTGAAGTAGCTATTTATATCAACAAAACAATTATAGTGTGCGTAAGTACTGCAACTGCTTCGTAAGCAAACTGCTTATAAAAGATTAACTAAGAATACTATTTCACATTATCACTACAATTACATGTGTTGTTGTTTTTTTCGCAATACTTGATCGAAATGCTGGTTCACTTCATCAGAACATTCAATCATTATTGTTCTGCTTCATTTCAAATTTGTTAAAAGACGTGAAACAATAGTATGGCTTCTTAATAACAATTATTGCTGCAATACGCACTAATAAAAATTATCTTTATTAATTTATTATTATTATTATTATTATTATTATAAAATGATTTTCATTATTAAAATTTTAATTATTATTATTAATATTATTATTAATATGATATATATTATATTTATATATTATTTATTATAATTATATATATATTATTACTATAAATGATTTTAGAACCTAAATAATATTTTAAGAATATTAAATATGGTTATAACGTCGTCCGAAATAGCAATTTTCATTGAAAAAGTTGAAGCTGCTTTTAAGAAAATGGCGATTAAGCATTACTGTAAATGCGAAATTTGAAGCTCTTTTTCACAGGAATCTATTGAGTTTTCGAAAAACTTCATTTGAAGTAATTTGAAGCACTTCCACTCAAAAATGTAATAATGCATACAAATGGATGGAAATGTCCATATTAACGGTGTGAAAGGTATTTCAAAAAAATTACATTTGTGTAATATTTGAAAACTCCAAAGAATTGAGCAATATGGCGTTTATGTTATCGGATAGGGTGCATTTGGTACTATCCTTACCAAAAATTTAAAGAAAAAATTTGGACTCGTATTTGAGAAAATTTTGAAAATGTTTGGGGGGCTAGTACCCAAAAATTTTAAAGAATGTGTTTCAAAATTTCAAAGCTTCAGGTAGGGCCAGATCGACGAAGGGTTCTTTAATTTGGAAAAGGTCGTACGTGTTTAGTGCTAGTTTAGGTGCTAGTAGTGTTCACAGACGGACAGACAGACGGACGATCTGTGAGATATATCTCACGCAAAATTACGCGAAAATTACTCGAAATTACAAACAAAAAACAAAATTACGCGAAAATTTGCCTATATGCAAGTTTTAATGTTTTTAAACAATTTTTTCTCAAACACAGCATCAATTTTTTGTATTAAATTTTGACTTCGGATGATGCAGGACGCTTAAGAGAATGGTGGTTTTATTTTTGTTGAAACCCTCGAATTTTCGAAATTTTCAAAACTTTAAAATTTTCCGGCGTCTTCCTACAAATAAAAGATATGAAGATTATTTTTTCTTAATGAAATATGTTCATCCAAACAGGTCTTCAAATAAGTTTTATATTTCAAAAATATGAGTATTTTTTGCGTTATTTTGCGACAAACATAGGCAATTTTCAAATTTTAAACAATTATTTTCTCAGAAACACATTCGAATCTCGAAAAGAAAGATTACGTTTGATATTATTTAAGCATAAAATATATTTTAATTGCGTTATTTAATTGAGTTAAATGTGAAAACGAATGGTTCATTTCGCTTTGGATATTAAGGAGCGGGAATGATTTTAATTGTGTAAAAATGTTTAGTTTTTATAAATGTAATTGTTATATATAATTATTATATTTTTCTATCCATTTGAATTTTGGTGCTAGCAGCATCAAGAATGCTGATTTGTAAAATGTGTATGACATACGAATTCAGCGGCCCACTCTTAGGGAACTAATGACCGACGCGGGGACTAATGATTGACACTCCCGGAAACACAAAATAATCAATCAAATAAGTAGTTTTGAGAACGCTTAAACCGTAATGAGGATTTTCATTAAAACTGATATTCCCTGATCGATCTAATGTATGCCGCGTGACCTCGAATTTGAAACGGATTGTGCAAAGTAATTTGTAATTTTATACTTTGTTTAAATAGATAATTTTAATTTTTATTGTAGCACTGAAATTTTATACACAATAAAGAATTCTGATGAAACTATGTCAGATATTTCTATTTCTTATAAAGTGTACATAATAAACACCACCCAACTAACTTTACGTTATATCACAAGTTGTTGTAGTTCTAGTTTAAACAATTACATGCATGTCCTTGAAATATTTGCATGGCTTCCCTATCTGACATAGAGCACAAATATGCTGTAAAAATAATTTCCGCGGGTTAACATTGGGGATCCAACAATCTGACTCTGAAGAGGGACAGAAACACTTGAGTCAGCCCGCTTGGCGTCACAAACAAGCCATTGCCGCTTCTCTTCGTGCGTCGTTCGAGTGTTTTCAGAGCGAGCGCGAGAGGCGATGTCTTCAAATCGCGAACGCGTGCGGAAGAGGCGAGTCGGTCGCTGTTTGTCGCCGTCGCCATCCATCACGGCGCCCATCAATATTCGACGCGCGACGCCATTATCCTGAGATTTTTGCGCCGCGGGGAGGGGAGGGGAGGGGAGGGGAGGGGAGGGGCGGTGCTACCGATGTCGCCGCGCGGCCGAACGAGCGCGCGCGACGAGCCGAGCAGCGCCGGATGACGCGCGGGGCTCAATCACGCCGCCCGCTCCACCGACACACTGGGCCCGAAGCTCAAGGCCATGGCGCATAACGAAGTCTAGCGCTCATCGCCGGCAGGATTTTCGACTCTATAATGCGGTTTTTACAGAGCTGGACCTCAAGATCACTGAAGTCCTGTCACCACGGTAGCATTTAGGCACGGTGTTTCGGGTCTTTCTCATTCGAGCCGCTAGAGTCGCTTCATCTGCGGCACTGCTTGATACGGTCGCGAACATGCTACACCTAGCGGCACTTACTGAAAAAGACGCGAAAAACCTTGCCTTAATGCTACCGTGGTGGTGGGCCTTCAGTGGCCTTGAGGTCCAGCTCTGAGAAAACCGCAGTATATATTTGGGTTTCTGTAACCTGGCTGATGACAGCCAATCAGCCGTTACAGTTTCGTCCAATTGGGAGTTTAAACGACACCACAGTATCACCACCGTGATGAGATTTTAGCTCTCGATTGGATGACACCGTAATAGCTGATGAAGTGTCATCGGCCAGGTTAGAAAATCCATCAAATACATTTTTTTAAATAAGGAAGAACGTTATAACCTCTATGGGACAACTGCAACAACAACAACTTGTTTTATGTAAACACAGGACAATAGAGTGACAGTTAAAACATGGAACGAGTGGAGTGATGTTCCATGATTAAAACGCCCATGCTTGAACACGACCAACGCTCAAATTAAATAAGGCTTCAACGTCAGTAGTGGTGTCCGGTCCTGTCTCGATCTATGACGTTCTAACCGGAGTAAACAGATTTTTTCACATTTTGGAGAAAGGGAGCAGCTCAGAAGTGGAACAAGTACAAATACTGTATTGTAATATATCGTTTCCAGGTCTACTTACTTCCAGGATTTCAAGCCTGCACATTAATAGACAGAATGCACAGAACGATAAACAATTGTTGTTGAAAATTGTCTTTTTTATAACTTTTAGTCAATAGATTTACAAATTAATCTAGCTGACAAGTCCGCAGCTCAGGCTGCATAGACGAGGAGGTCGTACGTTCGTATCCCGACAGTGATGGATTTTCGACACTGGCTGGGTCCAAGTTGATCACTGCCTCAATGAGAATTCTACAAGATCGTTGCTCTGGCATGGCGATTCCATGGTTTACTCAATGAATTCCACTTGGAGTAGTATCTTAAGCAACGGACCACCGTTCATGCTGCCCACTCCCTTCATTCCTTCCTTAGAGTCGAATGATGGACCTTACTCTTGGTTATACAACCGATCCCCAATAATGGTATAGGAAATCTCCGAAAAACGACGGAAGTCCGGGATGAGAAGCTGCGACTCCTCCGACACAGCTGGGTAACTAAATAAAAAATAAAGTAATTAGTATCTCCATTTCGTAAAACATTCCTTATCTCTTAAATCTAGAAGGAATTATTGGGCATATTTTTTTTCCAATACGCGTCTTTCGGTCGACTGTTTGCCGCCCCAAAGATCGGCAGCCGGCGGAATTGACGGCGGGAGCTTGAGCGCACGCCGCTTTCACAGGCGGCGGGGAAGGAGTGGGGATTTTGTGATGGTGTTGAGTGCCCCATGGAAGCCTTCGTGAAGCGCATTAAAAACTGTTGTTGTTGTTTTCTTTATGCATGACACTTCCTTTGTGGAGTATAACTAAATATCAGTATGGATATGTCACTTCAAGGCTTCGAATAGTTCGTGCGTTAAGAAAACCCTAAAAAAATTGGACCTATTTGTGTTCCGAAAGTCCTACGAATAACTTGGTCAAACATGGTAAAAGAATATACCAAAATTATTTCAAAATTGTTATTTTCATGTAATTAAAATGAACACCCGCAGCAGTACATTGACGAGTACCCACATTCTTTAAATTTTGCTGCACACTGAAAAAAAGGATACCATAATTCCCAACAAGATTTCAATAGTTACACAAAACCTTCGTATGCGAAACAGAGACCTGGGTGCTTTACTCCCTTTCCTAATTACAACAGCATCTACGATTGCTGACCTTGATAGACCAACCTTGATGGACCAACCGGCCTGTGATTTCTGAGAGGTTGATGTTGCTTCATAAACGGACCTGTCGGCCTTATCAAGCCTAATCATGTTGCAAAGCACTAGGTGGCCAAAACAGCCAGGTACCTTGTCAGATTAATTACGTATTGAAGAAAATATACATTGAAAAACATTCAACATCTGTTAAACACACACGCACATGTGTATACAGTGGATCCACTCTGAACCAAAGTTTTGTACCTCAATAAAGTAGTGTGGAAATGATATCCGCTCGAACATTTTAAAATCATTCAAATGCTTCGCGCTGAAAATCAACGCTCCACGGCTCGGTTCCGCTCGACTATTTTCGCATACTTCCGTGGCTCCTCATTCGCTGTCCCGAGACACAAGTCCTGATATCAGCCGGGGGTTAGCCGCGGGTCAACAGGAAGCGCGCGGCCGGTTGGACCGCAACGGCACGCTGCCGATCGCCTGCGAGGACATTACTATTCAGTTCATTTTGGAAGGACTAAGAGAGTGACTGGCCCTTCAGGAATATTTCTTCGAAGTGGCGAAAAGCGCATCGTTGTGAAAGTTTTCAATTTGTTATTGTAGAAAAATACGTCGTTGGCAAAGCAAATCGTTGAACGTACTATGAGCTCACTGGTAAGTACCGTATTGAAACTTATCGTGTTGCATCAGTGTGGATTATAATCTAAAGGATATTGGTGGATATCTTTTAATAGGTGCCAGACTACAGAGTCTAAAATACCTCTTTGAAGTGAAAATCTTATTTTATTGGAAGTAAACGGGCGAATAAAGTTCGAAAGAAAATGATACCTTCATTTACACCGCCTATTTGAAATCAAACAAGAATTGTTAACCAAGATTAAAAGAGAATGGTGGAATGGAATTGCAACTTTTAGGTACGTATATATTTCTATCATGAGTTGTAATAATAGAAAGGCATATATTAGTTCGTGTGCATTTCTATAACCTACAAAACTTTGCCATTAATCCAGCTCAAAGTTATTTTAATGTAAATTGTAAAATTCCTCTAAAAGCTTATGTCGAACAATATAAACAATTATTTCGTTTTACATAATCGGTTTGAATCCTTTCAATTCAAATTCTAATGTTGTTAAGTGGATATAGAATTCAATTACTTCCAAACTCATTATTTACCTATTAAAAAAGTTTGTTATTTGATTAGTTTTTAATACTCGATTAAGCATTGCAAATTCGTATTAAAATGTAAAGAAATAATATTTATTATGTTGCCAATTCATTGAAATAATTTTAATAGTCTTGAAGTGTCATTAATGGCAATTAGAAATTGTAGAATTAATTGTTGTGTAGTATTCCTATATGTTATAAGTGTACAGAATTTTGATTAATGTATTTAAATTGAGACTAAAGCCTATCATGTTCTGTAAATAATTGAACAAAATAATAATGCAGTCCTAAAAAAACTGCTGTAAAACACTTTCTATTTTTTTATTTTTCAATAATTATCACTTTAATTATATTTTCAAATACTATTGTATTTTTCAGGTAGTTTTGGCACAGGTGATGGAAATTGGTCATTGAAACAGGTGATGGTTCATCGATGCAGATATTCATGGATATTGTTAATTCTAAATGGCTATTGCATTCTATAACAAAATCATGAAGATGTATTTGAAGGTGATGCTAATATACATTTTGCTAATTTTGCAAGCATCATGGACTTTTGTGATTTCATTCGTATTTAACATTCACAAAATGTGTATACATTAATGGTTCAATTATTTTAGTGTGTATCATTTTTGACCAGGCAAGTTATTTTAAAATTCTCATTAGATAATATAACTTGTATTATAATTTCGTTATAGTTTCAATGTGTACTATTTAGTAGTGCTCTCAGAATGACTACAAATGAGTATGAGTAATATAAAAAATTCCCATTCCCATTAGAAAAGTGTCATTAACTTCAAAATGCTGGTTTTTCAGGACATTATTTTACAACTAGAGTTCTGAATCAAGTTCATGGAGTGTGACAATTTGTAATTTTCTTTTGAAAGATTATTAATTTTTACTTTGGTTTCCAAGGAAAAACGGTTTCAAGTTTTTCATAATTTAGGGTTCTCCACAGTGTGCTGTTTGTGGCAAATAGTAAGGATAACACTGCATTCTCAAACATGCAATGATTTTGGCTATTATTCATCTTCAAAATTGCCAGAGAAAAATATCTCAGATTGTGTTAATGATTCTTGGGCAAAGAAATGTCATTACTGTTGTAATAGTGTTGACCTTGATAATTTTCTGAAACATTTCCCTTGCCAAGTGAATAAAATACTTTCCTCTTGAAATAAAACAATTCAATATTACTAGACATGATTCTCGTGCCCTTTAAAATGCTAAAACCTGCATACATATGCCAAATAAATTTTGACAAAACATGCACAATCAAATTTTAGCTTGGTATTTTTTTTCATTGTCTTTTGAAACAGGAACACTAAACAATTTTTCAAAATTTTACTCAGTGAAATTCATCCTTTTGTGAGAAATGAATCTTTTTGAACATTCTACTACATCACCAGATGTAATTGGAGCATATTTGTAAGATGAAATGTGAGCCAATGTGAGATCAAATTCTGCATTTTCTGCTCTTGAATCACAAATTTTTTTTCTTTAAATTTCATAGAAATTTTAAATTGAATTTGAATTTATTGGTTTTTATAATTTTTCCTCAGCAGTCACACTGGCATGTCCAAACACAAATTTCAAAGACATTGTAATATCTTCAACAATAATGACTTCAATAGAGGTAATCCTGCTGTTTTCAATTTCTGAATTGGTATAGGCAATTTTACAAAATTTAATTAAATATGCATTTTTATTTTATTTTTTTTATATACATGGTTTTATAACATATTTTATTTTATTTTTTTGCATGCAAGCAGACTGAGTCTGCACCTAATTATTTTCCCTTCCATTTTATCACTGTCAGTTACCAGTGATACTGAGTAGTGATCTATGTGTGTGTGAAATTAATCAATAGTATTCAAAGAATATAATCCTAAATTTTGAAGCAATCCAGAAGAGTATGCATTTAAAAAATAACTTGCCAAATTTAAAAGTCACTTCAGAACTGGTTATTAATTTGCTAAGAAAACTTATTATTTGACTCATCCAATAAAATGAAGGCCAATCATTTCATCCCACGCTAAAGTGATGAGTCTTCTCCCACCTTACACAATACTAAAATTATGATTTATCCCGACCTCTCACTATATTTATTCACTGTTATTGAG
The DNA here is from genome assembly GCA_011170035.1 of Teleogryllus occipitalis. Taxonomy (NCBI): domain Eukaryota; kingdom Metazoa; phylum Arthropoda; class Insecta; order Orthoptera; family Gryllidae; genus Teleogryllus; species Teleogryllus occipitalis. Next base: position 41,130 of record BLKR01006229.1, read on the forward strand.
TGCACTTTCTTCTCTATAATTTTTTATTGTTGCATTCAGGTGATAATAACAATAGTTATGACATTAACTTGTTGGGAGTGTAGGATTTGTAATTGCAGGCCAATGAGCTTATTCATTGTCAAATGGGCAACGAGGTTTCTAAGCAATGAGATTGATTCAAATTGCAGACACAGCAGGTAAATCAATCCTGGGCAATACATTTTAATTCCACTTTTTAAATTAATTTAACTAATTTTATTTTATTTATAGATTGTGTGTACATTTACATTACAGAAATTGAAATAACAGAAGTACAAAATATAAATGTGATTTATGTTGGTGATTTCTTCCATATACTTTTTTGATTTTAACAGTATGTATACTATTTATGAATTCATTGTAATTGTAAACTAAGTGTTAATTTTATGTAGATGAATTTTGTGCTAGTGAATGCACGAACCCTAAGTATAATGAAGGGACTAATAGAATTGAACTTTTAATAACCAAAATTAATATAAACATATTAATTTTGTAAAATGAAAGGTTAAAAGAAATAAACAACAAATACATTCGAAAATAATTTTCAGCTACATATTTAGCCATAATTTAAATAAATCTTGGCGTTTTTATAAAATAAATGTGAATTAAATTTGTTTTTTGGGGATCAGTAATAAAAGTTGCTATTTAAATGTACTTGTGAAACAGTTTTAAAATAGTTTTGAAACAGTTATAAAACGTTTTTAAAATAATTTTGTAACAGTTATAAAATATTTTTGAAATAATTACTAATGACTGTAAACATGTTCTTAGTCTCCTTGTGTATTTAATCCACCTGATCACATAAATGATTAAGTGGTACATCAATGTTTCATTATCATTTGTTAGCTATTAAGTTTATGTCAATATATTTCATTCTATTGTGAGTTATGTTATATTTTACACAAATTTTACTTTACTAAATAAATATTTTAATGTTAAATTCTAATATTTTATTTTTAGGTACATGCTGTTTCAGAATATTCATTATATATATATATATATATATATATATATATATATATATATATATACACACACACCTGATACCTGAATATATAAATGCATAATTTTTATGCAATTATTTCCATTTTTACGGTGTCTGGTTGTGTAGGTAAATATACAGATCTGTTGTTGGATCAAAAATAATGAATATTCTATTAATAGCAAGTACTACGTATAACCCATCCTATACCCGTCAACGATCAGTAATTGTAACACCAATAAGAAATGCCTAAATATTGCAACACGTACGGCTGGCCCTTCAACCAGTATAGCTGTGCAAGCCGACACGGAAGGCCGGCTCCTTCTATCAGTTTCGCCCGGATGCGTCATGACGGTAGGCTGGATCCTCCAACCTGTGTTGCTCGCTTATGCCGAGCAGATAGCCAACTCTTCCAACAAGGTTGCTTGGGCTCGGCAGCTTCTACCCGTGCACTCTGACAAGGTGAATTTAGAGGAGTGCGACAAGGGACTCTTTACGATGCAACTTTTCGTTCCAACTATCTCCGTCACGAAACAGCAACAGTGAACCTGGTTGGGCCTATATTATCATGCGTTCCCTTGATACAGTATAATGGATCAGGTATACTGCAACTGTTCTTTTTTCTCCGTGTAGAATTGCAATCTCTCGGGTTTTCTTGTTTCCTTCATCTCTGATGAAACCAGTGTTACATTCGTTTTCTTTAACTTCCATTATTAATTCATTCATCGTAACCCCATAATGCTACTATAAAAATTAATTTTAAAACGATGAGTACAACACTGAGAACTATAATGCGTGGTATACGAGTATTCATGTTTTAAAGTTATCTACACTAAATGAAAAAGAACATTGAATAAACAATGGATTTTGTTACACCAGTGAATTGAAAGCAATGTTGAAGGATTAAAATAATTTTAACTCATCTAGTATTAATCAACATAGTGTTAACGTCCAAAGTATGTTTATTGTCAATTGGAACCAGTTTACACAAAAATATTATTATAAAGAAATTCAGTTTCGAAAGTGATTGTTGTTTTGCGGTTGGGCATTAACAATCATTGGTTTTAATTGAGGACACTTTTCAATATAAACACATGAGACAATTTGACTTGACTTACGGGCTGATAGCAGAAATTGTGGCCTGAGGTTAAGTACTAAATCCCGGCAGTGAACAAAACCGAAAAAATGTGGTCCGCTAATCGTTTTCCACTCACACCCCCACCCACGCTATAAGCTGTGCCCCGTTAAACCGACTCTGTTAATTAATTATTTAATTAGCAATGTGTATTTCACTGTTTACTTTCCACCCAACGTTCATTAAAACAGATTGAAAACGCATTAAAATTAGTTGGTTTTTTTTCGTGTTCACATTTGAATTTTTTCAGGCACCCGATAACAGTGTAGGTTGCATCGATACACTGCAATTACACATCGCGTTAGTTACATTCATTTATGTGGTTTACAATAAATTCTGTCGTCTAGACTTCAGGATTTGTGAGGTTATATTGAATTGTTACTAAGTAAGGAGTAATTGCTATTCAAAAGGAACTGAATACTTATATCGTGAAGAATATCGTAGACAAAAATCATTTTTAATCTCCGCAAGTATTTTGAAAAAGCTTGAAGCCAAAATATTTTGTTTCACCTTAATACTTATTTGTTGAATGCTTGACGTATCCAACAAACATGAATCAAATGCACATAAGCATCAGTATTTGTAACATATGCACATACGCATCAGTGTTTGTATTATATGAAAATGTTTTTAAAATGTTCACCTTTAAGAATACAGAGCGTGCTAAAAAATGTATACACACTTCAAGCAAATAAAAATTGAGTTTCTATTGCTCTCTCCAGGTCTAATTCCGCTTGACTTCTATTTATGGAAAGTCTTAAGAATGATGTACACTGTAGATAACCAGCTACATTGGCAGTACATTGGGAATAACTTGAAACGGTATGTACTGCAAACGCTGAGGACACTATCGCGAAAGTTGTTCCAACAGTAGTTCAACTACTCAGAAATGTATGGACGTCAATAATGGTGGGCATTTGGAGCATTTGTTGTAATGGTTGTACCTATAAAAGTCTAATATGATTACTGTTCATTATTTTCTATTTACGTGAATTCAGCCTTGTTAAGCCTATTTTTAATTTGCGTGAATTTTATGTACATTTTTGACGCTTTCTGTGTAGTCTGACAACATCGTAGATGTGATGTAATCGTTCGATTCTACTTGTGGAAGCTTTCACTAATTCAATGAAACTACAATATTGGCAGACTGTTGATTTTCAAATTTTAAAATATAAAACAATATTTTTGTTTAGCATGCATGCAAGTCTATTCTGAAAATGAGAGCTTCTCACTCGATCTTACTTTGCTATATAAATAAAATTTTAAAATATCGTATATTCATGAAGATCCTGATTTGCTCTCACCAATATTATTTTGGATGTGGTCTGCTTCCAGCTTTCAAAAAGCTAATATTTTAAATATTATATGAATATATACGTATTTTTAGAAAGCTATACGTATCTACATACTAATAATAATATAGTTATAATATATTATAATATATAATATAGTTATATTAATAATTATATTACATAATGTATTATATTATATAGGTATACAAATAATAATAAGCTAATAATATAGAATTATTTGATTATATCGCAGCATAAAAGTATATTAGTACTTATGAAAGTAGAATGTGCTCCAAATATTTTGTAGCTGACGTGTATTACAGGAGGACAATTTGACATGTACTGAGTGAAAAGTTTGAAAAATATCTCAAATATAGGAAACGAAGTCTATGCAATTATGTCTAATAAATACAAGGTATGATCATGAAAGAGTCTGTCTTGGTTAATCTTCCTGTTTGGAGAAATTTTACTGACTGGATGAATATTGATTCAGTAGTGAGTTGTAGTTGACATTTACATAATTGAAATGATTGAAGGCGTTGTCATTGTCAACAATAGTATTTATTTCACAAATAGCAGCTTTCGATGGCTTAGCCATCATCATCAGTTTTCTGCTGTCTGGGAGCCACAAAAACGACTACCAGACAGCAGAAAACTGATGATGGCTCCCAGACAGCAGAAAACTAATGATGATGGCTAAGCCATCGAAAGCTGCTATTTGTGAAATAAATACTATTGTTGACAATGACAACGCCTTCAATCATGACTGGATGAAACCTATCCTTCGTGAATATTTCAATTAAAATCATCACAATGTTAGGACTTGCCCTCAGACACTTATTGTGATTGTGCACTGTAATTAGTTAATGTGTGTTATTTATTATTCGAGGTGTTTCATACACGGAGGAGCAATATCCACAGTTTTTTTTCACGTTACTTGCAAATGTTTTGTGGTTAACTGGGTATTTAATTATTTGCTTTTTATACCAAACTTGCAAAAAACGCAACTTAAAGAAATATGTTATAATTATCTGAGAAAGAGATACTTCTTACATGTTAATCACACGTAATTATGTTGTTTAATTTGAGAGTTAGAAAGTTCATATTTGGGCTAATTTATTAACAGATTATTAACTAGACATAATTTTTTGGTATTTGTCCTCAACTACTTTATATGGATATTAATTTTATGTATTAATACTATTATTTTTTCATACAATGATACAAAAAAATATCGTTACATATAAATTTATATGAAAGGTGTTTCATTATTTCCAGATTGTCCTTTTGTTTGAGATTAAGATGTCTGAATCAAGATGAAAAAAATAATTCTGTATATACGGGTCTCAATTGTAGAATATCTTACTTGGTCTCCCTATTTTTATGTAAACAAGTCCGTTAAAAAACTACAACTTTTAGAACAGACCTTTTTATATTTATATTTCTTTAGAATTTTATTTTTAAACATAAAAACGCATCAATAATACAATATCTTACAAATTTATTGTATTTTATATTACTCTAATAAATTGAAAATACTTCTGGTATCAAAAGTGCATGGTTAATACAATTGCTACATATCACACTTAAATATTTGTGGTTTCATTTAGTTCATGATCTACTCCTATAAACACTAGCAACCAAGGTACATGTAAGTTATTCACTCATCCTCAATATTCTATGGTTAAAAATGTTTAATGAATTATGAATGAACTCTTAAAATATTTCTCTTTCCTTGTAAATAATTCTCACGACTTCAAAGTTTTAATTTCTTAACTAGAATTCACATTATTTTTTTTCAACTACGTTTTTCATTCATAGTTTGATCAGCTTATTATTATAATTGTGTTATTTTAAATGCTTCACCTTCCTTAACAGGAAAATTGCTGGACAAACATTGTACATTTAAAAAAATGTTTATTTTTGAAATTTGATTAAAATGTGTCACTGTTGGATCACATTCACTTTCTTTTTACTTAGTTATTTCAGATTCAAAAAAATCAATACTGTATGTGCAATATGGATGTATAATCGCCAAATATTTGCACTATGACAAATATTTCAGAGACCATTAATTATTGACTAAATTTTAATTTATAACCATTTAGCAATTTGATTGTAAAAAAACTTAAGTTACTTGCACAAATATCTCAATTTCCAAATACAATAAAACCAAATATGCACATGGACATTTCAATATATATTCAGTAAAAAACAATATAATGTAGCGTTACAATAATGGATTAAAGCTCGGTGAAAATAAATCCATTCAAACAAATGCCAAACATAAATGTACATCACAAAACCAACAATCAGATCAGGTAATACATTGAAATTGCCCCTTTCCCATCATGCCCCAGGTTTCCCAACGTCGAACGGATTGACTTGCATCAGTTGAGTAACTAAAAGAGATGAATTGCAACGAAATTAAACATTTTTCATTAACAATAGTATTGAGAATGAAACATATTGGAGAGTATTAAGGCCAGAGTAACGAAAGCTTGAGAAATTAATTAATCCAGGTTTTTTCGTAGTTTAATCGGCTCTTACAGTCAGGTACCGATGTTGCTGCAGCAGCGCTACGGATTACTAGCGCTGCAGCGGCGGATTCTGGCAACTTTTTCTCACACTTCCTTGCAGTTCACCGAAAGGTACGTCCATTTCTCCGAGGATCTTCCGCTTACCATGTTTTTCACCGTTGACGGCATCGTCTTCAAAGTCACACTTTCAGTTTCTGCTGTGCCAAATATCACTACTGCTCTCAGAATACAGAGATAATGGATGATGAAGAACAGTAATACCGTAAGTATTGTATTAATTGTAATGATATGTGTGGAAATAATTTTTTATCTAGAAAAACTAAGTAATACTGCAACCGCAAACAATTTAATGAGCACGTACCAACGGTTGTGGAGCAGATAATGTATAAATGTGAAATTACGTTTGATATACAAGTAACCTCCATTACTCCAGTTTTAATTTTCTAATTATCGGGGGGAATGGTGCACAGAACTCAGTCGAACAAAAAGGAACTCGTACGCAAATTACACTTGAAAATAGTTAAAAATTAACTCATCTAAAAGGTTGTAAGTACCGAAATAATCAAATTTTAATGATGTTACGTTTTGATGGAAATCATCCATAATGTCAAGTACGTCAACGTGGTTTATGAATAGGGAAAGATCAAGCAAGTTTTAAAATTCATACTTTTTTTAAAGGGGGGTGGATTCAATTTACTCCAAATGCTGTGAAGAGGTCTTCCATCTTTCAGGAAAACGCTTATCAATTTTGAATGAAAATGTTAACAATAATTTGAATTTGGACTATTTATTTTGAACTATTAGGTAGCCATTTTTTATTCTGAATAGCATCTCGTTTCCTAGCATCCCGGATAGTGGGTTTCATTGCACACCTCTCGTTTTCTTTCACTCTTACATAGCATCTCTCGCATACTAGAAAGAAAATACGAATGTAATGATATTTGATAGTTTTGAAAGTATGGGAAACAAAACGTATATTTTTACATGTTCTGATATTACTTGCAGTATGGGAACTTCCTTTTTGTAGCCTTTGCAGCAGCGGGCAAAATGCGTCGCCAAAGGGCGACAAGTGACCTTGTCCATCAGCCATTGCGGCGCAGAAACATAGTGTAACAGCTTTGTAACTTGTAGAGGCCGAAGTGGGCGGTAGCCTTCCTTCATTTTCGCTGCCCCGCGGCACAAGTTGAGCACGGTGTTGAGCGTTCCAATGCACTGAATCACATTTCAAGACTCGATTATCATCTTTTCATATTTCTTTGACCCCGGAGAATAAGCTGATAAGTCAAAAAAACTTAATTTTGCAGGGAAGCAAAAATCCACTTTAAACTAATGCTAAAAAATAAGAAATTAATGATATTCCAACAAAACCTACACAAAAAAAGTTTTGTTTGAATATTACCTTCGTTTGAATATCATTAATCCCTGATTTAATTTAAACGTTTTTTGCTCGTCTGTAAAATTGTTTGACTTATCAGCTTATTCACCGGGATCAAAGATTTGAGTGGGGCGTGTAACAATTTTGATATTTTATATCTGTGGCAGTATTATTTGCTACAAGATGTCTGTTCTTCGCAAGGTATTAAGGAATAGTCCGATGCCTCCATGAATTAAGAGAATAATGGATGATATTGATATTGTTTGTAAGAATAAATATAACGTTTACATTTCTAACGATACTAGGAGTTCCAGATGTACTCTTGGAAGAGTAAAAGCACTCCATTTTGTACTCTTCTTTCATACTTCGAATAAACAATCTAATATAATTTCTTGAATATTATTATGTTAATGATCCGAATAAATATTTCAATCTTCACGTTTATAAACTCTGATTGTTAATGGTTGATTTGTATATCATATGATATGCAGGAACTGAGAAATGAGGTACAAAGCAATGAAACAAAAATAAGGTAGAAAATTACATAGGAATAATGCTCGTGACATCCTTGTATAAAATATGGATGAGAATTATAAATTTCAAACTGGAGAGAGGTAACAGAGAAAGGTCTATTTACCAAATATCAAACACATTTCAAAAGTGGTATGGGAATTATGGACAATATTTATACTTTGTACTTTATTATAGGAAGGGAGATAAAAGAAGCAGATAATGGACTGTATTTATTGATCTGAAGCCGGCCTTCGAACATCTGAACAGGAAGTAGTTGTAGAGGGTTATGTTGAAATTAGGAATCGATGAAATCATTCATTGTTTGAAGTTAATATACAAAAAAAAGTTATAGGGTGATAGAAGGTAAATTAAGCTGAATTTTGTATCAATAAAGGGATTAGACAGGGCTGTCCCTCGAGTCCCTTTTTCAATTTATATATGGTATGTTTAGAGTTAGTCAAGGAAGAGCCAGGTTGGTGGGTTATTGATTAGTAAATGAAAAATTGTCTTTATCTTATGCTGATGTATTATTAGCTGATATACCAAGGACTTGAATCAGATGATGAGGAGATTAGAAACATGTTTAGAGAATAGAGAACTTGAATTAAATACGGAGAAGACCAAAGAGATGGAGTTTAAAAAGGGCAGAAGAAAGAGTAAATGTGAGAAAATTATATGGAAAGCAAGTACGTTAGAAATGGTGAAAGACCATAAATATTTAGAATTTTGGCTTATCAAGGGAGGAGGCTACTATAATAGAAAATAAGGAGATGGTGACTATAAAAAAGTGTGGGGTATAATTATGAGAAGGTACAGGGATTTTTGGGCAAAGGGTATGAGGATGTGACAGCATTGTTGCTTCTATTTTGAGGTGGGGAGCAGAAATTTGGGGATGCAAGGAAAAAAGGAAACAAGAAGCAACACATGAAAGAATTTTAAGACGGATGATAGGAACAGACTATTGCACATCTGGTTACATGATAAGATGGGAGACAGAGGCAAAAAATGAGAAAAGAGATGGGCAAAATGGCATGTAAGTTTGAGAAAACGATTAGAAGAGGGAAGGTTAATGAGTTATTAAAGCAAGTTGTTTGGGGGAATAGATGAAAACGTGGAGACTGAGAAATTTGATTGGAAAAGGGTAAGTGTGTGGAATAATAAATGTTATTCATCGGAAGTGTCAAGGTTAAGTGAAGGAAAAGACTTAAGTAAACAATAGATTCAAAGAGATAAGGATCAGTTTTTACAGGAAGATTACGAACACATAAGAAATTCAAATTTTAGTAAATGGTTTAAAATTATTCAGATGGATGAAATTCCCAGCTATTTAAAAGCTAAATGTAAGGAAAGACAGAATCAGGATGGCAAGATACAGGTTAGGTAATGAACTGAGAGCGAGTAAATATTGGCTTAGTGAGGGGGAAAAGCAGGATCTGCGAGTTAGAAGAGGAAGATGGGAACATACTCTAGAGATGTCTTGTTTTTGAAGAAGGAAGAATGTGGGTAAGGTGGAATATTCAGGGTAAGGTGAGGTGGTTATTAAAGGGCAAAGCAGAAAGGATCACTCTGTTTGATAAATATAGGAAAGGGCTCAGTTTGTATTATATTCTTAGTATGTATTGTATGTATTATTTACATGTATACAGTTACTGTTGTATTTACAAAGTTGTAAAATAAAAATTCATTAAATTCACCATCCAGGCGCTGCAAAGCAAGAGTTCTGAATCGAGATGAAACATTGCTACCAAAGACACAGAAGATTTTGAAAATTTGAGACCTGTCCACAACCCAAATCTGAAGAAATTTTAATCTTACAAAAGTTCAGTGGACTCCAGAGAGAAACAGGCTGACTGATGAATTAGTTAAAACTTCTTTGGAACAAATAAATTTAGTAGCCTTTAACCAAATTATGTATACTGTCTCCAGGATTCAAAAATTGTCAGGTACTTAAGGTTCCCAAATTTCAGTAGTTTTGTGCACTTATTTAGTAAATTGTAACTGACCCAGCATATATCAGTTTTTACTTTATCTTCTTTACTTCGAAAGAAGATAAAGTATTGTAATCGTGTAACGGAAAACGGTGAATTAATTTTTGTCAGAAAAATTTAGTGCCGGGCCCTGGCAATGAAAAAAAAATATAAATCTTATTTCTATGTACAGTAAATTACTTCCTCTAACACATTATGTAGTGAGAATTCATGGTTTGATACCGAAAAATCCATTGACTGCAAAATGTCCGTCTGTCCGTGATCCAAGAAAACGCCTAAACTGTTCAGCCGATTGGGTCCAAATTAAGATTGGCCCATCGATTTAAATGAACTCAAGGCCCTGTGTGTTTGAAAAATATATTTTGATTTTTGGGGGTACTTACGTAAAACCTCAACTTTTTCAATATCTTCTAAAATATGACTCCAAATATTGGTGATAAATTTATTACCGTATGATCTGTTCTTTAAAGAGGGATTTTCGAATAAGGTCAGGTAGTTTTTCGAAAATACGGGGTGTTTTAGCGTAATTTGCGTGAAAGGCAATTTTTAATTTTTTTAAACATTGTAACGGAAAAGAGGCTCATATTTTTTCTTTAAATTATCTCCTCCCCTCGTCAAAGGACGATAAAAAATTGCCGCTAGTCTCATTTCCATCGAACTCTCTGTATTTTCGAAAGTGACAAAAGGTTGACATGGTAAAACTACAAAGTTGAAGATGAGATTTTTGCCTTAGTCTGTTCTAAAAAATTAGGTCTTTAAAAAAGGTTATTAGCAAGTTCTTCATAAAACCTAGTTCATTAATTTGCGTAATTTGTGTTTGAAATTCAGGCAATTTATAAAAAGAAATTTATCAAAATTCGCTCCAAATATTTTCTTAAATTTTTTCCACCGAGGAACCAGAGGACGCTTAAAATAATCACGTTGGTCTCGTTTTCGTTGAACACCCTGAATTTTCGGAAATTGCAAATTTAGAAATAATGTGAAACGTCCGACGTTGACTGCTAATTTGAAACAAGCTTCGTATTTCTATTTAAGAAGAAGTCCTACTTGGAGCGACATTTTGAAACACAATTATTACTGATAAATGGGATTTGAGCGCCAGGAAAAGGTTACATTTGAAACCGAATGATTCATACGTAATTTAAATCTCTCTCATTCCGAAATTTTTGTGCTAGCTCAGTTAATTGGGGTTCGAAGTTCATAATTGTTGCTACGTACTCTACAACCAATTATTCAATCTGCCATTCATACGGAGTGGCGAGGAATCTGGCATTCTTATATTCTGTGTCATAAAATAACATTTCCCTACTAAAAATAGTTCATTTTGGTATATCACAAATGTGATAAAATGTGTTATAGAACCACTAATTTCTTATTACATCATACAAAAAATATTCCAAGGTACTTTACACATATTGAAATATGCGTATGTGGGAAAATAAAAATGCTGCTGTACAATTACTTTATTATTATTATTATTATTATTATTATTATTATTATTATTATTATTATTATTATTATTATTATTATAGCACGTTACAATCCCATAGAGCGCAGTTGTCGGCTGGATTTCACAATAGTAGAATTCCCGAGCACCCAATTCGGGAACTTCCTTATAAGGACGCTATTTACACACAAAATAAGAAAATATAAACGCCAAGTGACATTGTTCACTTTGTCACTGTCAAATATAACACTGTTCAGTTTGACTTCACTACTTGAATCTAACTAACTAGTCCTTCATTGTACTACTTTCTACATTGGCACATATGAAGTTGGCGAGAAATTGAATAATCTAGTGTACGTTCATTGCGTTGGATTTAGACATGACCTTCCACTTGTGACGATCCCTTGCATTATTGCCCAACAGCATTTTCAGTTCTTACGACCAGCTCTTCAGCCTGCCGAACTCTTGAATCCCAAGGGGTAATTCGGTGGGTTCAGCGAGTAAGGGAAAGTCACATGATGTGACCCTGCCCCAACCCATTTCTATGTCGAACAGTGGTAACGATTTGGTCCTTAACAGTGGTCCTTAATTTGTGTTGCTTTTCTTATGTCTTCATTTCGTATTCTACTTGCTGGTGTAATGTTTAAATGTTTTCTTTCAATTTTTTGGAGGCAGACATCAATAACATTTGTTTCTATGTGCTAATGCCCATGTTTGCGAACCATATGCGTGCGCCGGAAGTACAAGTATTTACGATTTCTCACTTTATTCGCAAGGTGTAGGATTTGTTCAAAGTAATAAATTTTAATCCCTAAAATGTTGACCATGATGCACAAATCCGTCTGGTTAATTCTTGTTCTGTGTTAATATTGAAAGGCAATAATTATCCTAGATAAATGTATTCATTCACCTATTAATTTTTTTCTGCACCAACAGAAATTTTCTTTTGTGCTATTTGTCATCACCTTTAATTTTCTGAGATTTATTGTAGACTACTTCCTTACTAAGAATCGGAAGTTGAGAGCATTGCTTGCAGTTCTCTGGATGGATTGTCAATTAAGACAATGTCATCTGCAAAAATTTAGATATTTTTTCCCGTCCATGTGAATTCCAAAATTATCCGACATTTTTCGTAGAACGTCTTGTAATAAAAGCAGCACTTTGTTGAAAATAATTGTTAGTGGCATTGCTAGTTCTTCAATTCCAAATTTCAGACTTTCATTTTCTTAATAATATATTATTTTAAATCCTATCAACAAAGGCCACAGTGCGAATGTCATCGGAGGGGGAAGGGCAAATTTAAAGCAATCAACCAAATCATATTATCAAATCATAGAGTATAATAATTAGCCGCTGGATTGTACTAAATATATTTTGAATTGTAAAATTTTTCTTCGGTATAAATAGTTTATAATAATCGGTATTGTTTCCGGTATAGTATGGTGTGATTATTGTACTATAATTGCATGAATATTTTGTTTGGTGAATATTATGTTGCGTGAATACAGTGTGGCGTGAATATTGTACTGCGCAAATAAGTGAATATTGTGTTGTGTGAATAAGTGAATATTGTGTTGTGTGAATAAGTGAATATTGTATTGCGTGAATAAGTGAATATTGTATTGCGTGAATAACCGTTTGTGCACCCTCGAACGTTAAGGCTAAATGTACCGACAGTAGTTCCATTTGTCGCCACCACGTGGCAGCACCAAAATAAGCAAAATTTACTAGACCGATAACGTCTGAACAAATTGTCCGATTTTCGATCTGTAAACGGCATTGGATTCCTTTTTAAAATAGAATTTACGCTACGATGCCGTTTTTTTCAAAAAATATTCCCAAAAAAAATTTGAAAACTTTTCTCATAGTTCCGGGAAGAAATTAAAAAATGTGGGCTTATAGCGCGATGACGACGTGCTTCCTGAATCCAACGCCGTGTCAATCATGCAAATCGGATGAATAGGAGCGGCGTAAAGTGAAATTTCGGAAAAAATACCTGATTCCCCTCCCCCTTTCCCCTGCGTCACCCGACCCGTCTGGACCCTCACTCGACGCGGGCGAACGGCCAAACCCGGCGGCCTGCGGCACGGGAGGCCGAACTTTCTGACAGGCAAGCTGGGCAGTCAGTCCCTTTCAGTCTCAATATATTTTTCTCCACGTGTCAAACTAGTGATGCTGTAACAGCCAAACGGTCTCGTATCATCTGTAATAGTCATATAAAACTATATATCTTGTTCACATATTTCCGTCTTCCTTCGAATACCATCAAACAATTATTTGAGGCACTACTCAAAATATCAATTCCGATTTGGAAACTGATTTCAAAAAGAAAATTGAACTAATTGTGTAGATATCACCAATATTCCATGTCCTAACATCTTATTTTACATACATTTTACTTCTAAGATCTTCCGTTTTCATTCCGCTACCACAAAGAATGAGCCGAAATTACTCACGAGCTCTTTTATCTTACGACTCGATTTTTGATCTCAAAACGGCGTTTGTCTCCTTGATAGATTTCACCTGATGAATCTGTTTTCCCAAGTAAAATCGCGGAAGCTAAATTTTTAAATTGTTTTCTTTGTTGTTAATTTTAAAACTACTTTCCGACAAATTATGTAATCGGGTACCGGAAACCTCTTATTGTCGGGCCCTGGTAAAGTAAAAGTGGATAAATCGTCTTGCTAAATATTACATTACTTCTTCTAACTCGTGGTCTAGCGAAAAAATACAAAACATGTGTCCTTGATACCTAAAAATCGATTGACGCCAAAACATGTCTGTCCGTTTATGGTCAACGCTAACGCCCAAACCGCTCTGCCAATTTTCTCCAAAATTAATCTTCCCGAATCTACCTTAAAGAACTCGATCCTTTGGGAGTTTTAAACGGATATTTTTATTTTTGAGGGTACTTTACATTAAGCCTCAAAATCATTTTCAAAATCTTCTGAAACCGTCACCAAATTATTTGATTAATTTTTGTTCTCGTGTTACGTACAGAACGCAAGAGAAATGTGATTTATGGTGTTTGTTGACATCACTTATTTTTAGAAAATTGCTAACGTGCAATTTTTGGGGGCGTCTTCCTTAAACTATAATATTGATGATATATTTTTTTCCTTACTGAAATCTGTTCTGACAGAACTGAAAATAAGATCAAGTTTAATTTTTGAAACATTTGAGTAGTTTTCGTGCAATTTGGGGCGAAGTATAGGCAATTAAAACAATTGTAACTTTTTCTCAAAAAGAGCTCCAATTTTTTTTTAAAGACGATACAAAACATGATGGTGGTCTCATTTTCGCCCACCCCGCCGTATTTTCGAAGATTGCAAAGGTCATGTAAGTTTATTGCAAAACCGCGTAGTTTTAGAGTAATTTAAGAATGAAATTGATGTATGTATTAAAAAAATCTCAAAAATCACAACAATTTTTTTCCACGGATAGAAGGGACGCTTAAAAGAATTACCATTTTCTTTGAACTCTATCAATTTTCGATAATTGCAAATTTAGAAATAATGCCAGAAAGTGTGTGATGTTGTATCATCGCTAGCTTTTATTTGAAATTGTATTGTAAGGATACAATTACACAGTGTAATTGTACTAAATTACTTCTAATAAAATTTAATGTTACATATTGCAGGAAAATCTGATTTTGCATATTCGTTTATTTAGCGTTTTCCTTATATAATGTCCATATTTTGCAATTTCATTCTACAAACTTTTCCGGACTTACTCGTGGCATATATATTAGCACTACGCTCAAGCTGGGAACTGAGATTAGTACATTGCTGATCGCACGAACTAGTTAATAGAGAGGGTTGAGCAATATTTAAATACTTGTATTTGAAATATATATTTTTGTATTTAAAACTCTATATTTGAGTTTTTCTGAGCATGTCTTTTGAAGATATATTTAAATACATAAAAATAGATGTTTTGAAAAAAAGAAATACTTCAAATACTGTAAATACAAACGAAAGAGAAAATAAGGATAGTTTGTTTTTCTTTGATTCTGCTAGTGAACAGCGACCGAAAAGGTATTGAATACCGGTAAAAATACCGGTATTTTTTCATACCTTTCTCAAATACCTTTATTGTTATATACTAGTAAAATACCTGTATTGGACGTCTTTACCGGTATGGACGTCAATAAACGTTATACCGGTATTTTCAATGAAAAAAAAAATAGCTTACCATTCATACATCTTGACAAAATAAGTTACATTAGTTAATAATATCTCACAAAATTTTTATTAATCAAATGTACTTTCGTAATTGTTATTAATTGTTTAATTTATAATTTTATTTATATATATACTCGGTTGCTAATAATTAAGGAAACGCGAATGATTCCACTAATTCTTATAGAGTAAATATAATCTCCACTTCGTCATCGCACAATGTTCTCGCCCACTGAAAACTACTCACCGCCCTCTTCCTACGCTTGGGCATATCGAATTGCCCCAGAGTAGCACGCAGCCCGCCGAAGAACGCAGCGAGATGTCTGCAGAGGTCAGAAAAGTCACGCTATCAGAACAGCAGTGTGCCAGAGGTGCGACCCTGCTTCCAGCTCAGAAGGGTGACTGCACTTGAGCGCGTGCCCTGGCGGCGCTGGGCTTGGATAGAAAGGAGCGCGAAATGAGGAGCAAACATTCAAAACGTGACATGTCCACTTTACTCCTTTTCGAGAAAACGCAAAAATGTTATGTCATGAAAATTATGCAGATGTTTTATTTGTACTTAATTCTGAATTATGTAATAAGGATAGCTAAATATATTATTAATATAAAATTTAAATATTCTATGAACTTACATTTAAAGAAAACAACATTTATGTCAACTGGTAAAAAAGGAAGCCTTGAACATCAACGGAGAAGTGATATACAGGGCAGGCGAAGTTAAATACTTATGAATTACAATAACAAATTCTGGATACTGTACAGAAAAACTAAAGAGAGGAATAATTTTAGAAAAAGCAGCGGAAAGAAAATTACACATTCATAAAATGTGCAGGCATATCAAGTGATTGATTTCTAAAATTTTAGGTCCCGGAACGCGCTCAAAATGATTTATTAATTTAAGAGAAATAATTATATATTTATAATATAATGTAATAATTATCAGCGAGATACAGGAACGCCGTTCCATCGTGTTCCGTCAGAAATCAAGCCCTGCGTAAGACCAAAATCCAAATAATCGAGAAAATGGTATTTCTAATCCAGTTGCGTGGGTGTAAAAGCTGAACATTGAGATAGGCCGAAAAAAGGAAGATGCTTTTGAAGTATGGACACTGAAGAAAATATTAAACGTACAATAGGAGGGCAAAAAGAAAAATGCCGAAATTTTGAAAAGAAAGCAGAACTTTCTCTAAAAGCCAAAGCCAAAAAATGGAAAATAAAATATTTTGGACATACTGCGAGTCGAATAAAATCTCTAGAAAAGGATATTATGCTTGGAATGATAGAATGAAGCGGAAGAAAAGGGTGTAAGTGGCACAATTGAATAACTAATACACAATATCACAAACAAAAGGAAAAAGGCAGTTCGAGTCCGAGAGAGCAATGAACAAATTGCTAGCATCCTATTGCTGTGTATATCCAGATAGGTCTAACAAGGGATGGCTTGCGATCTATGTTCTAGTACTATTTCTCTGCGCGTTCAGACCCCGCGAAGAATTGTGACCTGCAGATGAAAGGAGATATGCTCACAGCCGCTGCTTGACTGGGACTGGAGCCGACAAATAGACATCATAGCACTGAACAGTGTGTTTGATACCCTCAGTCTTTCATGCGTACATTCTGCCATTATTAGGGAAGAACTCGCTGAATTATCGGCGCGTCCCCTCCCAGTTTCGGATAGCAAGAAAAGCGAAGGAATGATGCTCAAGTAATACGAATGCAAATATCAATGTTCAAAATTAAAACATCTTTCAAAAACCTGGTTTAGAAACATCGATCAAGTTCATGCGGAAGATTTTGTTTTGACAGTGGCCGTGATTGTTAATTTAAAATTACGATTTAGACAAAACGGCAAAAGAAAGTAAAAAGAATAACAGCGAAACTAAGCCTGAAAACTATCGCCGAGGGTCATCTTATGGAGTCACAACTTCCTCAAATGGGTACAGGAAGGTGGGCGAGAGACCTTACACCTAGAGTGCTTGCGTTGGCCGCCTCTCTGCGTACGGTAGGACATACGTAGGAAATGCCAGAAAAATGGAGTCATTTCTTGGGCTGTAGAGAGTCTACTGGATGAGGATGTTACAATCACCGTTCGCTTTATTCGAACACATGTATCGACAGTGGTATAATGCAATATTATTTCATATTTTAGCTTTTTTATAAAATTGTGATTATCGGTTCTTTTCATTCACAACAACTCATCAAGCACATCGATAATAAACATCAGGTTTTATAAATGTTTCATTTTTTTACGAAATATGTTCATGTGTCTATACAAAATCAATGTTTTGAAAATATCAACATCAATGTTGCATCCCTATTCTCGACACCTAGATAAGGATCGCCGATTTAATACGTTTGCATTCTGATTCCCTCATATGAGGTTTATCAGTGACTGGTATGCTACGTATTACTAGTAGTATATAAATCTTATAAATTTAATTGCAACCCGATTAAATGTTACTGATAAGCGTGTACGATGTTTAGAAAAATGGTATCTTAATGTAGAAATGTAAAAGTTGCCAAATTAACTGTATAATAAAACATAATTTATCCCTCTCATAGACGGATATTCCTCTTCTAGTGTGGTGTTCCTGTCTAAGGGTTAAAGTTGTATTGCTTTCATGACAATTTAATGCATTAAAAAATACATATATATGTCACAATACATTGATTTACACCACATCCTTTTACATTATCATTTACGTAGTTTGTATGACGCGCCGGGAATTACTTATTCCAATCTTCAAGTTTATACAAATATAACAGAATCATTTTATATCAATATAACTTACTAAGTAAGCTGGGACATGTCACGATTCTTAATATTATATTTTAATGTTTGTTACAGTGTTGGATTCAGGATGCATCTCGCCTGCGCGCTATTTTACCACTTCTTCAATTTTGTCCGAAAGTACGAAAACAGTTTTAAAATTTTACTTGGGAAAACAGATTCATCAAGTGAAGTCTATCAAGGAGACAAACGCGGTTTTGAGATCAAAAATCGAGTCGCAGGATAAAAGAGCTCGTGCGTAATTTCGGCTCATTCTTTCTGGTAGTGGAATGATAACGGAAGATCTTAGAAGTAAAATGTATGTAAAATAAGATGTTAGGACATGGAATATTGGTGATAACTGCACAATTAGTTCAATTTTCTTTTTGAAATCAGTTTCCAAATCGGAATTGATATTTTGAGTAGTGCCTCAAATAACTTTTTGATGGTATGAAGACGGAAATATGTGAACAAGATATATAGTTTTATACGACTATTACAGATGATATGGGACCGTTTGGTTGTGTTACAGCATCACTAGTTTGATTAGTAGAGAAAAATATATTGAGACTGAATGGGACGAAAGCTTAAACTGACTGCCCAGCTTGCCTGTCTGAAAGTTCGGCCTCCCGCGCCGCTGGCCGCCGGGTTTGGCCGTTCGGCCGCGTCGAGGGAGGGCTCAGAAGGGGTCGGGTGAAACAAGGGGAGCGGGAAGGGGGAGGGGGATCAGGTATTTTTTCCGAAATTTCACTTTACGCCGCTCCTATTCATCCGATTTGCATGATTGACACGGCGTTGGATTCAGGAAGCACGTCGTCATCGCGCTATAAGCCCACATTTTTTCATTTCTTCCCGGAACTATGAGAAAACGTTTTCAATTTTTTTTGAAATTTTTTTTTGAAAAAACGGCATCGTAGCGTAAATTATATTTTAAAAGGGAGTCCAATGCCGTTTACAGATCGAAAATCAGACAATTTGTTCAGACGTTATCGATCTAGTAAATTCCGTGTGATAGTGCTGCGATCTATTGATTTTTCCTATAAGTATTTTTCGGTGCATTTAGCCTTAAAGCACTACCGATCATCTGCGCGCGCGCGCAGTTGAAGTTTCGCATCACTTCATCGCTGCCGTTATACTCTCATTAACTCAAATTTTCAATGCTTCCTTGTGCACAGGAATATTTCCAGATATTTTCAAAACAGCAAAAATCACGTCTCTTTTTAAATAAGAGAACAAAAATGAAATTAAAAATTACCGGCAATTTCTCTTTTGTCAGTTTTCTTAAAAAATATGAGAGGGGTTTTTGTATACGCGAATGAAAACCTTTCTCAGGAAAAAAACGAAGCGTTTTCAGACTCACAACACGGTTTTAGAAAATAAAAATCTACGGAAACTGCAATTTTTTTTTTTAATAAAGATATTGCTTCATTAAAAGACCAAACTGAAGAACCCATTGGGATATTTTTAGATCTTTCGAAAGCGTTTGACGTTATTAACCATAACATCTTGCTTTCAAAATTACCTTCTTATGGAATTCGTGTTATTGCCCTAGATTGAATAACCTCGTGCCTTAAACATAGATTTCAAAGTGCACAAATACCGTACTGGCACGAAAGGACATTCTTTCCAATTCTTTGTCAATTGAACATGGGGTCCCACAAGGTTGGATCTTTGGATCTAACCTTTTGTTGTACGTAAACTTCTGTGCATCTGCTCATGCGCAGAATCAATAGTGTTGTCCATTATGGCGTGCACAAACTCAAGTTCGTTTTGTATTGCGTGAAAAAGTGAAAATTGTATTGCGTGAAATAAGTGAAAATTGTATTGCGTGAAATAAGTGAAAATTGTATTGCGTGGAATAAGTGAAAATTGTATTGCGTGGAATAAGTGAAAATTGTATTGCGTGGAATAAGTGAAAATTGTATTGCGTGAAATAAGTGAAAATTGTATTGCGTGGAATAAGTGAAAATTGTATTGCGTGGAATAAGTGAAAATTGTATTGCGTGGAATAAGTGAAAATTGTATTGCGTGGAATAAGTGAAAATTGTATTGCGTGGAATAAGTGAAAATTGTATTGCGTGGAATAAGTGAAATTTGTATTGCGTGGAATGAGCGAAAATTGTATTGCGTGGAATAAGTGAAAATTGTATTGCGTGAAATAAGTGAAAATTGTGTTGCGTGGAATAAGTGAAAATTGTATTGCGTGGAATAAGTGAAAATTGCATTGCGTGAAATAAGTGAAAATTGTATTGCGTGAAATAAATGAGAATTGTATTGTGTGAAATAAGT
>BLKR01006230.1:0-40103 GCA_011170035.1 Teleogryllus occipitalis
ACGTGACTAATGACCTAAGCTGTTGACACGCCCGGAATCAGTAACCAACCAACTAATATTTTATCCTTTCTTGTTTCATTTCTAGCGATATACGAATTTGAATACGCGCTGAATACTCGACGGCGACGAATACTGGCAAAGTTGGCCAACAATTCAGCATTTGCGGAGTCGCTCGCAAGTCAGCCGATCGGGCGACCCGCCCCTGGCTGAATTCACCGCAGGGCACTCGAACTCCTGACAACTGCCGCGCGCCCCCGCGCAGGATCTCCTCGGCGGACTTGCGATCCACAACTATGTTGCCTCGGGGCGGGGGGCGCGGGCCGCAGTAATTGAAATGTTTCCGCTCACGCCATCACCCCCACCCCCACCCAACGGCCGAATCTCTTTGGCTGCCACATAGCTCGAAGTTACGCATTCGACTTTTGGTTGGTTAGTGATTCCAGGCGCGTCATCATCTTAGGTCGTTAGTCCCGTAAGTGTAGTGCGTGCTTTTTATTCGGGAGAAGGCGGGGACCTTCCCCCGCTGGATGGCGAGATCCGGCGCCGACCTACCGTCGGCTAGTGGGGTTTCCCCCTAACCAGGACTCTCCCACCTGTGGGGCACCGCCCCAGCCGGGAGAAGCTCTAAGCCCCCGACCGATCTCCCGGAATATGTGGTTGTGTAGTGCATTTTAGTGTAAGTGTGTGTGTGTGTGTGTGTGTGTGTGTGTGTGTGTGTGTGTGTGTGTGTAAGGGGAGAGAACAGGACAGGACAAGGAAGAGGAAGGAAATATCGCGCGCGGTCCGTGGCCCGTTTGTTAGAGTACTGCTCCGGCATTCGCCTGGTGTTGATCGGAGAAACCACGGAAAAACACATTCAATTTTTTGGGGTAGATTATA
This sequence comes from Teleogryllus occipitalis, assembly GCA_011170035.1. Lineage (NCBI taxonomy): Eukaryota > Metazoa > Arthropoda > Insecta > Orthoptera > Gryllidae > Teleogryllus > Teleogryllus occipitalis. Next base: position 880 of record BLKR01006230.1, read on the forward strand.
ATGCCATGTCCTTGAAGATTCACTACATTATCTAGAGATAATATTTAATTTTTTGAGAAACTGAAAATGTTGATTCTACACGATGAAAGTCGATTACAACTACATGCAATGATAATAAAAATATAATCGCAAATTAACATACACAAACACAATGATAAGTTTCTCAACCAATTTTAATACTATGTAGCGTTAGAGAATAACCAATCTGCTTCTGAAACGCACTTACTCTAGCAATTATCGTTATTATTACATTTCTTCACATTTAATAAATTTTTTAATCCCGAATTAATCTTGAATTTACTTGGAAAGCTAGGTCTTTTACTTATTGAATATAAATAAACGTAGATATTTAATTAGCTAAAACACATTGTTTACACCCATATTATATCACATAAGAAGGGTAATGGGAAAGAAGCGACTCTTTGCAATTTTATTGAAAATTTCTTTTATTGGCTCCATCTATAACTTGTTCAGAAAACTTGCATTCTATCTAAAGAAAACTGGAAGTATCTGGTTAACAGAGAAACTTTCATTCGAATAAAAGTTCATCAATGAGTAACCAATATTACGCTTTCCTTCCTTAAAATCGCTCTTCTGTAAAATTTGTAAAATGTTCGTCAGCGGCTTCTTACCTCGCACATTTTATATGGCATTCATAAGTCTCAATTTCGAACTCAACGCCAAAATTAACTTCGCCACGGAATCATTTTTGGATGTTATAAAAACTTCGTACACAATTACTTTTGCTTTGTTACATCGATGAAAATGTATGTACTGAAAATGTGGTCGGTGGGGCTCCTGAGCCAAAGAAAACCTGCCAAAGAACAATAAATGGATAAAATTGGCAAATTTATTCTTTTTGGTATTGTTGTAAATCAATGGTACTTAATACATATTAATCAAGGAATTGCTCTCTCATTAAATAGAAGTATATGAACATAGAATATAAACTTATCAATTCCAATAACTCAGTACTGGAAAATTTGATCCGTTCTGTCGCATAGCATTTGTTCTCTAAATGTTTAATTGTTAGCTTTCGCCATTGCTCATTCTCATATTCTGGAAATTACTAAAATATTTTTATCATTATATTTCAAACATTAAAAGTTAGAGAAACATTAAGAGAGAAAGCAATTCGAGCTTCTTACTCAACCGAATTTCGTGATTTTTGCAATCGGCTCCATATGTTTTATATCTTGCTGTTTTTAACCGCTTTTATCATATAAACACTACATTTTAATAAAATAGAAAAATTGAATGAACGTTTATCTGTCATTTGTTCTTTATGTCGTTATCAAAATAGCTACAATATTTATCTGTCAATGATATGTTCTTGCTTGCTGACGTTTTCTATAAACCAGCTACAATATAATACAATGATAACCTTGCACTATGACGCTATAGTTAGTGATGCGAGGATTGCATGAGTTTAAAGTTCGCGGACTGGCCGTTTTAAAGTAAAGATTAGGGAGTGTTAGCGCAATATCCAGCAATTACCTGTCGCATATTTCCCTTTGCAAACACTTTTCAGTGATTATAAGTGATGCATTACGTTTTCAAGTTAAGATGTATAGCGATATATCCTGCAATAGTTCACTATAACATACATGTAGGACAGATCTTGGTAAATAAACATTTCAATTACATTTCAGAAACATGTTTACCTCTGGGGGCATTGGAAATAGTGATTTTATTGTTTCATAATTTGTAAAACATTCTCATTAAACAGTTTTGGAGAATAAGAACGACAAAAAACAATATTGTTTTGGTTTTCGATTTTACTAATTGTACATATATAGTACTTTCTGTTGTAACATTCCTGCAGTTTTTCCTTTTGTGCAATGTAATCGCAGAGCTTAAACCTTCTTATTTTTTTCTTTTCCTTTGACCCAACGTCTGGGGTTAGTTTTGAATTTCGTATGTTTGACACGACATTCGGAAGTCCACTTATTTTTAATTAGATTTCTGAGGTGGCAGATGCATTAGTTATCGAACCAAAGCAAGATGGCATTATTACAAATGGTTTTGTTTGGAGCAGTACTACTTTCTTTATGTAATTGAATTACTTTTGATTACATTACACTTCTTATTTTCAAATTCATTTGACGTAATGAATATTTTATTGACGTTATTTAATAGAAAGCATGTGGTATGTTTCATGTTCAGAATTTCTACAATCTACGCAAGTTGATTGAACCGTCTAATGTCTACCAACGACAACTAATCCAAGCGTCATAGTTTCCATAGAAGCCTTGTAATGCAAATCTGGTCCGTACAAAAATGTAGAGGCTAATATGCTTTGAATACCTGCGTGCGATACATAATATATACAGTGCATTGCACTTTCAGTGGCCTCGTTGTTGGTTCGACACCTGACAGGATAATATATGACATGTTTGGCGTATATATGATAGTGTGTACATGACGGCACAAAATATTTGCTATGCATTACGATGACGGGTAATTCTCCTTGATTAATGATGCACCCTGGCTTGGGACGAGCTCATCAGTTGGGAAATGAAATAGAATGCGTCGCATAAATTCAGCGTAATCAAATATATTATTCTCATAGCCATTTGAAAATCTCAATTGTGCCATGGTTTTACGGCACAATCGAGCAGTCATTGTAAGAATATATGACTGTGAAATATAGAATTTTTTGAATTAGGGACATCGATCATTTTCCTCAAGGAGTTTCTTTCAGTACGAATTCTTTCAATTTTGTTCCATTCAAACAATTTCAACTGAATTCTCTGGATGGCTTCGTTCAGAAGAACATTGTTTATGCTATGACATTTTAATATATGTCTCTTAACTTTATACCTTCGCTGTTATAATCGTAGGTAATGATGAGCATCTAAACATATCCCATCAATGTATAACATGTGCACATATGCGATCATCGGTTTGTAAATGTAACTCAGGAAGTTTTAGGATCGATTCTCGACAGTGGCATTTACTAAGCAACACTTTATTTTTATTCATCCGTCGAGTAGGTTTGTAGTATTGCAGTTTCTTCCAATCATACCCAAAAGAAGCCAGAGCTCACATAATAATCATAAATATTTGTTGAAAATGAATAAAGTTAATATGGTAAGAGGATTATATGGCATTAAAACTACTGATTTAAATAAATATATATCTTCTTTGAATAGTGCATACAAGCTAAATTTGCAAGATTATATTTTTTTAAATATTGCATCTTCCTGGCATATTCTACATCTGTGATTGTGAAATATCGGCCGGAATCATTACTTGAACGTTATCTCGGTCACGTAAATCAAATTTCTCCAAGACAATCTCATAGCGAATGCATGCCCAAACTTGAGGGAGAACGTTTTAAAAACAGGACATACAACCATCTCCAAACCAGAACATAGAACAAACCTATGCTCGCTAGAAAGTCATTCTTTTTTTAATTGCAGATTGTAGCGTAAAATGTGGTTGACAATTTTGCAGAGTGTAGTGTGTGAAGTGTAATTCTTTTCAATAGCGAAGCATTGTCGGGTCCAGGAGTATAATATAATTTAAATACAAAGAAAATGCGACACACCCAAAATTGAAACCGCCCAAACTGCCCAGGGCAGCCGAGAAAGAGCGGTACCGGCAGTTACGTTTCTTGACGGGGACCTACGTCAGATTTACAGACTGATAAGGAGTGCGGTCGCCCTCCGAGCTGCGGAATCAGGCCAGCGAGAACGGTCGATAAGAGAATATGTTTTTCCCCGTTCTAACACATACACTTGCGATTAGAAAATAGAAAAGCGTTGTGACTTTATGATCATTAGGATTCTCAGAAGGACATTGAGACCCAATCATGTATTGTTTACAGTGCTCAATTCAACTGATTTCACGTGCATTCTGTTTCTCTCAAATACCTAATAATGATCCGGATGCACGTATAAATCATTTCGCGCCTTTGGTATTGATCTGGAGTATGTGGTTTTGTAATTTAAAGTACTGTTTACTACATTTTTATAGGAGAAAAGTGTGCTCCCTAATTCCTATTTCTCTCTGAATGTCATTGTATTTCATTGTAACCCCAAAGGAAGCAATGAAGTGCAACTTTAACAGCTCGAATTGATTGATTGATTTGTTCGTGTTTCCGGGCTCATCAGCTGATTAGGTCATTATACCCGTAAGTGTAGTGCATGATTTTTCCTCGGGAGATGGCGGTGTTCTTCCCCCGCTGCATGCCGAGATCCGGCGCCGACCTACCGTCGGTAAGTGGGGTTTCCCCCTAACCAGGCATTCGCCTGGCGTTGATCGGAGAAACCATGGAAAACTACCGATCAGAGCAGCCGGCCGCTAGAATTCTCCTCCAAACAGCGACTGAATTCGACTGATGTCGAAAATCCTGCCGCCGTCAGGAACCTAGGACCTCCCGGTCAGAGACATCAGTTGATGCACTGAGCTACCTCTCCCGGTCCCAGCTCGAATTGATAGCTATGAAATTACATGTTTGAAAGCCACTCGATATCCGAAGGGACGACCGGTAGCGGTAGCTCAGTGCACCAACTGATGTCATTGCAGCCTCTAACCGGGAGGTCCTAGGTTCTCCTGACGGCGGTAGGATTTTCGACACTAGCTTTTCAGCCAGGTCGAATTAGCCGCTGTCTGGAGGAGAATTTAAGGCCGGCTGATCGGTAGTTTTCCGTGTTTCCGATCAACCCCAGGCGAATGCCGGAGCAGTACCCTACAACGGGCCACGGACCGCGCGCGATCTGTCCTTCCTCTTCCTTGTCCTATCCTCTCCCTTACACACACTTACATAGCATGCACTACACTAAATGTCCCGGGAGATCGGTCGGGAGCTTAGAGCTTGTCTCGACTGGGGCGGTGCCCGCTGGTGGGGAGTCCTGAGGGGGAAACCCCACTAGCGGACGGTAGGTCGGCGCCGGATCTCATCCAGCGTGGGAAAATCACGCCCATATCCGGAGAAAAAACATGCAATTAACGGGACTAATGACCAAAGTAGTTGACGCCTGAAACACGAAAAAATCAATCAATCAATCAATCAATCCGGGGACGAAACAAATCTCGTTCGACTCTTTCGCCACAGTTTCTCAGCCAGTTTGCCTTCCCTCGGTGCAGCTGACTGGGGAAGGCCGATTCGCTGGAGGAACGGCGGGATGTTGCCGGTGGAGATGGTCTGGCCTGGCGAACCTCCAGTTGGCGGAGCCGTCGAGTAGCGCGCTGGCAGCGCTCGCTGCGGGCACTAACAGAACTATCTGAACTACGAGCGCGAGCAGCCCGCGTTCGGGGAGATTCTGTTTGTCTTTCGGGAGATGTAATGTTGGCAAAGGAATTGCGGGATCAAAGGGGAATGCTCTGGAACGAACCACACAATGTGCAGAGTTGATTCGCAGTTCTAGTAAATACGCTGAAGTAGCACTAACATCTGCTTTACCAATATGTGTATATTTCTAGTTCTAAACACACATTTTCTATTAGAACGGGTCGAGCATTTTCTAGTGATGTTTTTTTATCTTCGTGGTCGTGGGCGTTTGTCTTCAGAGGAACAGAATTATGGATTTGGTTCAGTCTTCCTCTCTCATAATTGCCTACTGTTTGATGAAACCTTTCTTCAATAATGAAATTTAAAATTCACTTGCAATGTGTATTTGCAACTAGACAATGTAGACTCATTTGAAATCATAAACGTAATGCCAGACCCAAGAGAATACCTTCCTTGTTTAGGAGGGATGGAAAGAGACCTTCAGATATGCCATTGTAATGTATTTCTTTATATAAAACTGCATCCAAATAATTTATTTTATTGTGCTATTAGTTCCATACCATTATTGCAAATTAATTACTTGGAATTTAAACATATGTTATTAAAAATACTTTTTTAAATAAAGAAAACTTTTTGAATTCAGCTTTTTAAATGCTGAAAGTAGTATTTGTGAAAGGCATATAAATATTTTGTTTTATCTAATCTCATTAATTTGGTGTGTTGTTGTACGAATTTTCAACAGTTAAAATCGACTCTATGGAAATGAAATAAATTTTCTTTCGATGAAGTCTCCTAGGAAATTTAATTCCAAGAAATAGTCCACTACTTATTAAATACGATATCAATAAATCATGCAAAAAAAAGTTTATTTGCATACTCTAAGAATATTTATAACAACATTACTGTTATTACAGATGTTAACGTTTCTTTTTTATCAAATATGAAGCATACTTCCGTTTTTCATACTACTTAAATAATTACTACGCAAATGTCTTTTAAATTTTATGAATACAACACGGAACACTGAGCTCACGATGTATTTTCTATGAATTAATTAATCTAATCATTCTCAATCTCAGACGAAATTTCAAATGAACTATGAACTGCACTATAATCGCTTTACATTACATTTATCTTTTTTCAAAAAAAGACTCCAATTACGTCTTCTTAAAAGTATTTTATTCTCAATGTGAAGCTGAAGGGTTAACAATCTTTTCTTATTTACGTGTGTATTTAATTTACCGTCGAAAACATCTCAAATTGTGTGACGTATAGGAGAGGAGTTTAATTACTTAATAGACTTCAATTTGAGGTTAATTACGTTCTAGTTTGAATTCCAGTCAGTTAAATTGCAACCAATCAGTAAGGAAGCGCTCTATTCCCTCGTTATTTAATACAATATATTCAAATATTAAAAGAAGTCACGAAATCAATGGTAGAACGTAAACTCTTGTCCATCTCATGGTATGGCTAAAAGACATTTGTTCATGAAAAAGTATGACTCTCTCGAAAGGTACCGCCTCTCATTTACCCACTCACAAATAATAGGCCATCTTAGCCGCTTGTAATACAAATAAAATATAACAGTGAAAGATTACAACTGTTCATTATTTCAGTATAAAAACTGTTCGTTAAAAATTAAACTGACCACTCTTTCGTTTCTTTACTAGAGACTAAATTCGCAAAAATTAAGAGATTGAGAAGCTTGCAATGCAATTAAGAGATTTGTAAGTTCACAAAAGCCCACTTAATATATCCTGGCGATTTTTTCGGAAGGAGTATTGTCAATGAGTTTTAAAAATAATATAAGAAATTCGGAACCGCCGATGAAATTGCTATATAATATTATTGAACAAAAAAAATTACTTCCAATCCCCTACATCCGAAACATTTTGCAGAGAGAGGTCAGTTGGGATAGTAATACTAAGTTTGGTGAGTCACCAGTTATGTTCTTTTTTTTTTAATTTGTTGCGTCTACAACTTGACGCAGCGCGTCTCCAAGCCCTTTAAGGAGCGTTGAGCGCTTTGCGCTGGGGAGTAATACTCCATTAATTAGCGCTATTGGGGAGTAATCCTCCATTACTAATATGTCATGTCACGTCACGTCGCAGTCAGTTGTCAAGAGGACCGCCAGGTAGCATCTCCGCGTACGCGCCTCCTGCTACGCGCCCCTGCGTCACTACCCAGCGGCCAGAATAGGGAAGGAATAAGGATAGGGGCAGGGTTTAGGACACTTCACAGGGGTTGGACTAGCCCTTGTGAAGCGGCCAAACTCGTTTTGTTGGAACAAATTTCACATGAGATTCGACGGGAATCGAACCCGGATCTCAGTGGTGAAAGACTAGCGACTTCGCTATTTTGCAGCATCAACAAATGTTTTCCTTACAATTTACTTGTACGCACGTTTTTGATATGTTATTAGGTTAGATACTGACATGGAGTTTAAAATACTGTTTCTCTTTTTTATTTGCTAAATATTAGAAATCGTCAGGTAAATGCTGGAAATATACATAGCGTGAGGAGAGAAACTAGATTGTTGGAGAAAATGAAAGTATGTTCTTGAAACGAACAATATTAAATTACAATATAAAATTAAAAACATTGAAATGTTTTCCCTTTAACGGTAAATTAACGACATCAGATTCACATGACGGTCGCGTAAGTTCACTCACTTTTGGAGGAAACGTGGCCTCAAACACGGTCTCCAATATCAGGGGCATTTAAGGAAGTCTTGTTCCGCTGCAGTGAGATTACGGGCGAATGGCCACGCGGCATGCCAGCGTTCATAATGCACGACCTTCTTCCAGGGCGGGAGAACCTCGGGCGGTCGATAGTGCACTTACCTGGAGTCGCGGCCTGAAACTGCAGCACATAGCGATACAGGGCAGCGAAGACCACTTTCGGCCATCAGTAAATTCGTAGGGTTTATCCGATAAAGAAAGCTTCGGTTTTATGTACGTCGATATATGTAGGAACAAGACATACTTACTAATATTACAAGGAGGTTCATAAAACGCAACGTTTTATTAATTTTAGACTGTCAAATTCGTAATGTTTTATTACATTACATAGTATAATGTTTCACAGACCGACGTGTCTGCTTCGTCAGGTACAGCTAAGATAGTTACAATAAAATGGTATAGATTCCTTTTTTTATACATTGTATCTGTATAATTTAAAAGACATAAAACACTACAGAACATACATTTGCATTAATTTGTAAAAAATACTTAAGAAAGTCTGACTCGCCTTATCTTATTTATTGTAAACCTAATTCAGGTTAAAATCAGCATTGAGATTTTTTAGTTTCATTAAGATTGAATCATTCGCAGAGGTAAATACATTCCATTGTGCATTATAATTTATAGTTTTTGTTTAACTTTATAAATAAAGTTTAGAATATAATTATTGCGCCATTCTAGTCTCACGGTGACAAATTTTTGGATTTTGGAATTAATGATTTTTTTTTATTTTTCGTAATTATGAGACAATTCAACTCTTTCGATACAGAATTGAGTTTCCATTTTACAACGTGTCGGAGAGAGTATGTCTCATCTTCAGCCAATTTGTACCTGAAGATGGAGACACACTTGAGATAATTACAATTGGTTTTTAATAAAGTATGTTACTGTCTCAAGAAAAGTGACTGTCGTAAAATTGAATTTGGAAACTGTATCAATAAATAGTCAATGACGTCAAAAAACATGCTGCCCATGAGAATATAAAATTAGTTATTCTTAACAAGGTTGATTTTCTTAAAAATTTTAATTGATGAAAGACTTTTTCGCGAGTATGGGTTTGTTCTATGTTCTGGTTTGGACTTGGTGGTCAAATATCCTATTGTTAAAACGTTTTCCATCAAGTTTGGGCATGCATTCGCTATGATAGTGTCTTGGAGAAATTTGATTTACTTGTCTGAGATAACGTTCAAATAATAATTCCTGCCGATATTTCACAATCGCAAAGGTAGAATATGCGACGAAGACGCGCTTAATACTTGTGAGTGCGACGGGTTGCCTGGAGCGTCTATTTAGGGGCATTTGAATCAGTATAATCACGCATCTTTGTGCGACAGACGTACATACATTCCCATTGTACTATGCCTATATTTTTCGCACAAATGCAATACGTTTAATGCAAGTAATAAGTAATGTAAGCAAGTAATACGTGAATGTTATCACAATCTGATGAACGATACAGCAGCGCATAAAATACGAACAAAGAAACAAACATTGATGTTTATATATTAGATTAAAGAATGCCTTATCCAGACTACAAGAAGATAACGAAATATACTGTATACCTGGTTTAGACTGGGATGTAAATTACACAGGTCACTCAAAATGACTTTCGGGTGACCTATGTCACCCAAACACAATCCTGTGACACAAAATGACATTTGGGATAATTTTTCCGTTATACATATACCAGTTCACTAGTAGAAAGATTCGGTTCTCTTGATTTTTGGAAATGGTTCTTTTTTGTGCACAAGTGTTTTATTCTTCCCAAATCTAGCCCAACAAAACAATCAGGAAATTATTTGTAATTTTTAGTGTTTTCTGAATCTGTCATATATACGAGACACCCATAGAATACGTGTACATGTTACTTAGCGACTAGATTTATTTTGTTAGTAATTTATTTGAACGTTAATTTCTTTACTACTAGATAATCTGATTTGAACAACACTACTAACAGTTTATTTTTTTTTTCATTCTAGTGTTTTATAGTATGTTCTATAGTTCTAACGTCATATCGTTTTACCTTATTTTAAACACACACTTCTATACTTTTTAAAAACTATTTTATTTTAGTTTATTTTTATTTATAGATTGTTAAAAATAAAGATTTCTTGTTTTACAATATGATCAAAACAATATAACATAAATAATTTATTTCCTTACATTTTCTGAGTTGATAATGAATTGAATGAGGCTTATTACAGTCATGAGTGTGCTGTAGTTCACTCACAGTAATTATCCATAAATGGAATCAAATAGAAAGAATAGATTTAAAATGACCTTGACATGGCAATAACTGATAATATCGTAAAAAAGGGGCAATAGCAGTGATATGAAGACAATTATTCGAGTAATGAATATAAAATGATGCACAATTTTAAATGACGAAATTTCAATTTATACCCCATTCGGAATATTCAAGAAGTCCAATTTTTAAAGTTATTTATATTTGGAATTTTCCTTTATTGTACATAGAATAAATGCAATGTAGTAATATTAGGAGAGCATTTATTACAGCAGACTTAGAGCGTATTTACAACATACGATTCTCCCTGTCTGTCCTAATTAACACAAAAATAATAATTTTTACTAAAGACTCGGTCATGGTAATTGAAATTTAATCCAGTATTTTATCGACGTCAATAATGCCACATTTCCAATACATACTGCCTGTCTCATAAACAGCGGTTTTGTACTCTGTCGGCCATTTCAAATTAATCTGTGGAACTGCAGTTCCAACATACATGGAAATTATTGTGGTTCAATAACGGTACTATATACTCGCGTAAGTGAAGTTGGTAGCACTCTGGCAAACTGGTGATTTTGTCAAACGCAAAGTTTCACGTGGTAATTCCACCCCTCATCAAACTTGTTACATTCACAAAGAACACATTCATGGAAGTATCCATTATTAAACGCTCTTGGGGATGAAGATTAATTTGATTACGAGTGCAGCGTCAAAGTTTTGCAAGTTTCGCCGCTGAAATAGCCAAGGGTTAATCTTACAGACTTAATTTTCAGGAGCTTTTATGAAAAAAAGATTGACTCCTTAAGGAAAGTAGCTTGTTATCCGCTCTTGCTTTCCATAAGTCGATAAAAATGAGGATTTTTTATTTCCCATCTATCACCCAAGGTCTTTTAGGACCGCGCTCAGCCCTGTTTCGTTTTACTCTTAGTCAATTCGTATCTCATTTTCTCTTTGTTCATTTTCAGGATGAATCTCATTACTTAGCACAGTAGTGACAGCATCCCTTTAAAACGTAATACGTCGAACAGATAAGTGATTTTAAGAAGTGTACTTAATCAGGCGATGTGACATATACCGCCACCTTTCGTTGTTAAATGTAGAACGTTAATGTATGGAAGTGGAGTGCCGACAGAAAGATCATCAAATCATCAAGAAATCATTATAAATGTGGAAAAATTGTTCGTTAACTCTTGTTTGTGACTTGATTGTGACTTTAGATAAATAAAACAACATTGTTTCACAAAACGTTTGCACAAATATTATTTGGAGGTAAAATATTCTTAAACTTTGGCCAAGGGGAAAGGTCGGTGGTAAAACATCATATAATGAATATGCATTATACTATTCGTGCAACGTTTCTTGAACGATGACCTTGCTTTCCCCCTCCCTTGAGCAATAAATAGTTGAAGGCAAAAGCTCGCAGCGCGCACTGATGACAACATTCCAAGCATTAAAACTTCGTTTGTGCGAAACAGAAGCTAGTCAAATCTAGTTGCTTTCATAGTCGAGAACTTCTGTTCAACTTCATTACCATTATCTAAAGAAATGGCTGAGGCAGGTCCAGGTCCTCCAAGGGAGGCACCTAAAACTTCTATCTAGTGTCCCTGCTGTTGCCTACCCAGGGCGATGACCTGACCGCACACGTAGCAGGAATGACTTTGATTTTCCAGAGGTTGGCATTATTGTAAATACTCTAGTGGCCGACTTTGTAACTAATAACCCCACTCCGCCCGCATTTCTTGAATCCATCGTTCAAGAAAAGTTGCGCGAGTAATACTATTAACAACATTTGCAGCTGAAATGCCTCCACGCATTATTTTCATGTTTTCAAGAAAGAAGCCATTTCTCGATCTATAACGAGCGTACATGTCTCGGTTGACGCTAGAATCCGTGCGTAAAATCAGTGCACTCTGATTCCGAGGAGGGGGATGCCTACACAGCATATCCACTGAAAAACAAACTTTTAGCATTTCCACTGGCAGCCTCAGCAGCAGAAATCATTTACACGTTATGTTAAAAAAACAACCTCATAAAGTACTGCCGCAGGCACAAAAAATGTTTCGTCTTGTAGTTAGCGATTTCAATGCATAGATCGCATTAGGCCTCCTGAAGTTTTCTGAACAGCGATAGTACTCATGCGTGTTCCAGGATCTCCAAAACAATCAAAGTGTTTTTTTCTAAAGCATACTCTATTTTTTGTTTGATGTCAAAACAATTGTAAATGAAATTTTTTTGTACGTAGGTCCACGGCAACCGTCTTGCATCGAAACTTGTCAGTGCTTGTGGATTCAGCCTCACGCGAGCTGGCGTATCAACGTGCTAGTAATTACTAGCTATTTTATTAATGAACGCATCGTTTTCAAATAGTAAAATGTCGGTGGAATTACGCACTTCTAAAAAAGTGCCTCTATTCTATTAATAGAGGACGCGAAATGGTAGGTTCAAAACTTCCCTCAAACTGACGGATAAAGAGGAAAGGGCATTATTGAGGAAGGAAAGCGACGTTCTAAATATTTTGCAGAAATATATCTGAATGCACCATTTTCCCCTGTTATTCCTCTTCTGTAACAGGGTTGTTTTTTTGTTATTTAAGGTCGCATCAACATCTAGATCATTAGCGATCACTATTGAAGATAACGTTATGGCAACTGTGGAGATCAAACGATATGGTGATGATGATAAAGGGTGATACGACAAACGCAAATACAACCATGCCCGAGGCGGAACTCGAACCAGCGACCCTTTGGTCCGAGGTCGCTACGACACTACTGCCTTAGCGATCTCGGCCACCGGACCGGCTGTAACAGGCTTTGTTTTGATCCATTTGGCCCACCCCACCCTATAATACCCCTGCATATAATGCTGAATGGCATATAATAAATCCCGCCTGTTGGCATTACTATATAAAATTATATTCTGAATAACTGAGCATTCCCCGGAAGGAATTTGAAACAATCTGATGTTAATCATTGCGACATGAAGCGCATATACGAGACAATGCGATCTCCGTTAATTGATGCTCCCCTGCTGCCTCCCCTCCAGAGGGTAGAGCGATCAGTCAGTCACTGTCACTCACCTGTCTATTCCTACAGGGATGAAACACACAGTTCTCCAATGAAACTGTTGAGGTCATATGAAAAACACGGACGCAATTTTGATCAAGTCATAGAGATAGCAACCCATAGAAACAACCCATAAAAACTGAATGCAATTTGAAATTAAAAGCATCTACACAAGGAACTGCGTTTGCCATTATTTCTGTACTTCAAATAATATTTCAAAGAGAAGCTGCAAAGAAAAGTGTTTGAGAAATGTATCCTTTTCCTAACACGAAATTAAATTTTCTCCTTCCAATAGTTGTGTCACAAAATACAAAAGCGCAGAACGCCACTAATTGCTCTCACCCAACATTCTCGGAAGTGGCATTTCCATCATACTCCGCATCAAGTCTGAAGTTTTGCAACCAAGAAATAAAATTCACTTCCACACACTTTTGCACGTCCACCCACTGAACTCGACCTCCACCTTTTGGCGGTGCCCCGCTGGTGGGAGAGTCCTGGTTAGGGGAAAACCTCACTAGCCGACGGTAGGTCGGCGCCGAATCTCGCCATCCAGCGGGGGAAGATCAGCGCAATCTCCCGAGAAAAACATGCACTACGGAACGCACTACGCGCCCGGAAACACGATAAAATCAATCAATCAATCAATCAAAAGAGCTGTGTCTGAAAAGTTGCGTGAGACATGGGATGAGGCCTTCGCCAAAGGAAACTATCAATTGTTTCTTAAGGAAGTCAGAGGAGGTTTGTCACCTTACTTCGAACTTTCTCTAGGGAAGAATCGCCCTTTACAGTTGAGAAAGTACGTTTGATTATAAAATGTTTTTGCAAAGTTATGAACTATCTTACTTATTTTGATTCATCACGTGCTGTACCTTTCTTAAAACGCTATTTGAGGGTTGTTGACATTGAAATAGCATTTTGAGGTTTGTTGATCCAAGTCAATATGACTAGCTACAACATCGGAAAAGTTGGAATGAACACTTCCAGAACTGTTTAAGGTATCTGAGAAGCTACTGTTAAAAAGTAGTTATCCTTATAAATCAATCTTTCATATCAATATCGTCAATTTTGATTTCATCTGCCAAACTGTCACCAAGTAGATAAACAAGATAACATTGAAACACAAAGAATTGAGAGTAATTTGAAGTACGAACGCCCATTGACAGTAACAACGTTCAAAGTAAACAATATTGCTCTGCTCCCTTTTTAGACCTACCTCAAGCCTTCGATAAAATATAATTTAAGAGCTTTCTGTATAAATTGAGACTCTACCTACCCCACTCATATTTTTGTAACTTCCAGTCCTATTTTTCAGTTCGATATTTCAAATTAAATGCCCAAATGAAATATCAGATCTCTTTCCTATAAAATCCACAGTTTCCTAAGGTAGCCTGCTTTGACGAGTGTTCACGACGACTACGTAAAAATCAACATTGTATTGAACGCCATTACTACTAATATTTTATGTATATCACTGATTAAATGCAAACTAGATTATAATTTGAACAACATTTAAATCATGTAAAGACATTCATTCTTACAAATTTTAAGAAAAGAACATGTTTTTGTGAGAGATTTTTTGATAATTCCTACAAACTATTTGTAATTTTTAAAAGCTTCGATAAAACTCCAAAACCCTTCACATTAAGCGGATTTTTTTCTAATCATTTACTTCAAAAACAAATTAAAAGAAAAATATGAAATATTTTGTGAAAAATTGGAAAATGTTGTGTGAGTAAATATATTCATTTCGTGTGTTTCATCTGCTGTGAACTGCTTTCCAAGATGGCCATTAGAACGCACCACAGACCAGACACCAAGAACGACCAAAATAGATAGCATTGCATATTGTCGCAATTTCGCAGAACTCTCACTGTTTCCACATAAAACGCTGGCATTGCACGCGTATTTATGGAGTGCGCTGATAGTCAATTCAATTGCGTGAGGTTAGGGTTTCGACGGAGATCGCAGCAGAACGGTCAGCGCTTAAACTTAGCTCGCGTACAGGAATTCCTATAGCAAGCCAGACGTAAACCGATTTCCTTTTCGCCGAGACATGTAACGCTGACAATTTCTTCATTACTTACTTATTCTTACGCCGAGGAAAGCTAATAGTCTCGCCTTTCGTCATTTCAGAGCCTGCCCTCACGTACACGGAAAACCGATAAGGAGTTTCCTTGCCACAATGTCGTCAAAAAGCTCTCCCAATATTTTACAGCCTCAACACATGTTCTCCATACTACGTATCCGAGAAAGTTGACTTTCTCATGTAGGGACGGCGTTGTGCGTGCATTTCATTGATTGATTGGTTTTTGATTCCGGGAATGTCAAGTACATAGGTAAATTAAACCCGTGAGTGTAGTGCATGTTTTTAATCGGGAGCTTGAGCTTGCCCTCACTGGATGTCGAGATTTGGCGTCGACCTACCGTCGACTAGCGGGTTTTTCTCAACCAGGTATCTCCCACCAGCGGGGCACCGCCCCAACTGGCACACGTTATAAGTCCACAACCGGTTTCTCGGCGTGTGTGGTAGTGTAGTGCATGTTAGTGTAAGTGAGTGTAAGGGATGAAGTTAGAACAAGGAAAAGGAAGGAAAGATCCCGCGCGGTCCGTGGCCCGTTTGTTAGGGTATTGCTCCGACATTAGCCTGGTGTTCGGTGAAACCACGAAAAACTACCGATCAGAGCAGTCGGCCGCTAGAATTCTCCTCCCGACAAGGACTGAATTTGACCTAGTTGAAAAGCTACTGTCGAAAATCCTGTCGCCGTCGGGACTCTAACCTAGGACGCTACCTCAGCTGATGCACTGTTCTACCGCTCCCGGTGGAAAAATTCTGTGTGAAAAAAAACGTTTCGGAATCTACATCTCGAAATTACAGAACCTTTCAATTTGACATGGCTCAGAATCGATTCAAATTTTCATTTTGGAAAAAAACAGTATGGGGTTCAGGAACAAGTTCTTCTCTGACAGTGACTGACTTTTTAGAGAAGCCTTCTTTTCCAAAACATGTACTTCATTCAAACTCTGAGGATCGATTCTTTGCTTTACTTCATTTCTTCCATACTGCGTATGATAAAAGGTTGACTTGTCGTGTAGGGACGGCGTCGTGCGTGCGTGCGTGCGTGTTGCGGTGGCCGTCGCAGGGCGGGGGCGTGCCTGTGCCTGCGCCCGCGCTCGCGAGGGAACAACAGGTGTAACGCGTGCGGCGGAGAAGGCTGCGAAACGTCGTTGCTCGTTGAGCGGAGCGGAGGGCGCGGGAAGGGGCTGATCAGAGAGGAGGAGGGGTCGAGAGGAGAATAAAAGGGCTGAACTGAGCGGAGAGGAATAGGAGAAAGGTGAGAGAAGGAAGTGTCAGAGCTAAGCGGAGAGGAGAAGCGGCAGGGGGTGGAGATAATGACTGTGCTGAGCAGAGAGGTGTAGGAGTAGGAGAAGAGAAAGGCTGGCTGTGCTGGGCTGGGCAGAGAGGTGGCGGAGGAGGAGGAGGGGGGAGGTCAAAAGGGATGGGCGGAGCGATGCGGAGTGGAACGGAGCAAAAAGCACCCTCGCCCCGCGGTGGGACGGGGCGGGGAGAGAGGAGGGGGCAGGGAGGAGCTGATCGGAGAGGAGGAGGGGAAGAGGATGGAAAGGCTGAACTGAGCAGGTAGGAAGAGGAGAAATGTGACAGAAGCGCTGGTCAGAGCTGGGCGAAGAGGAGAAGCGGAGAGGATGGAGATAACGACCTGGCTGAGCAGAGAGGTGTAGGAGTAGGTGAAAGGAGAGGCTGGCTGGGCGTAGAGGAGGGGAGGTCAGAAGGGATGGGAGGAGCAATGCGGAGTGGAACAGAGCAAAGAGCACCTTTCCCCACGGTGGGGCGAGGCGGTGAGGGTTGGGGCGGAGCGGGGAGGGGCGGGGAGGGGCGGGGCGGGGCGGGGGTGGGGCGGGGCGGTGAGGGTTGGGGCGGGGCGGGGCGGAGCGGTGCGGGGCGGTGAGGGTTGGTGCGGGGCGGGACGGGGCAAGGCGGGGCGGGGCGGGGCGGGGCGGTGAGGGTTGGGGCGGGGCGGGGCAGGGGCGGGGAAGGGGCGGGGAAGGGGCGGGGAAGGGGCAGAGTGGGGCGCGGGGCAGCAATCTGCGCGCGGTGCGAAGGCGCCGGGATCAATACCCAGGGCGCGCCAGATACCGAACGCGACGGCTCGGGGGTTGGGTGGGTTGGTGGCGGCGGAGGGTGGGAGAGGTTGCGTGGAGTAGTTACGTAGGCGGCGACCTTTGGATGTGGTATGCGGAAACGGCGATGAGGGTGGTTGGAGGTGGAAGAAGCCAAGAGGGCGAGATCGCGACCGAAATAGAGAAAGAAAAGAACGCAAATGACAGCGGAAAGTTGAACTCATATTGAGATTATCAAAGTGTTACACGGAATGAAAAAATATTTGTAGTCATAAACAAATTCAAGGTATCAGTGTACAGCCAGACAATATCACGTATTAACAATGGAGAAGAGTTGCCAAGGTAAAAACATTTTTGTCACACCCAAAATGTAGATGCTCCCAGTGGAAATGGATGAGCATATACGTAAAAGCACTGCTATCGATGATAAAATGAAGTCCAAATGGCATCATAACTTCCTAGGTTAATTTTAATTCAGAATGCACGATTGCAGTGTATTAGAATAGAATAAAAATAATCGGTGTCAGCGATTCGAACGAATGTCAAATAATACATTCACAATTGAAAATTAAACTGGAATTCAAAGATCTGTTTAGAACATTGATGGTGGTGAAGATAGATCATCGGATAGGCATGGGATGGCGATGGGCGCCGAAGAGAGGTTGCTGAACTCTGCTGGGAGCGGGCGGGTGGGCGGCGGAGCGAGGCGGTGTCGGGTCGAGTCGGGTTGCTTGGGCGGCGTCGGCGGCCGCGCGCGCGAGAGTGAGGGCGAGTAATGAAATTGGGTCAGCGCGGGCGGCATCGACCGCAGTGTGTGGATTCGGAGGCCCCGCGCCGCGCCTCTCCCCCCCCCCGCCTCGCACCGCCTCGTTCCGCCGGAGCGAAACGTTACTCCCACCTACGCCTCGCACGCCGCTGCCACCACGAAGCCTCTTGCTTCCACGGGGACAGCGGCTTCCGTCAGCAGCCTCGATTCCAGCTCCTCAGTTTCAGTCGCCTGGGTTCCGGTCTCATTGGTTCTGGCCTCCTTGGTTTCGGTCTCCTTGGTTCCGACCTCCTCAGTTTCAGTAGCCTGAGTTCCGACCTCCTTGGTTCCGGCTTCCTTGGTTCCGGCTTCCTTGGTTCCGGCTTCCTTGGTTTCGGCCTCCTTGGTTTCGGCCTCCTTGGTTTCGGCCTCCTTGGTTTCGGCCTCCTTGGTTTCGGCCTCCTTGGTTTCGGCCTCCTTGGTTTCGGCCTCCTTGGTTTCGGCCTCCTTGGTTTCGGCCTCCTTGGTTTCGGCCTCCTTGGCCTCCATGGTTTCGGCCTCCTTGGTTTCGGCCACGTTGGTTTCGGCCTCCTTGGTTTCGGCCTCCTTGGTTTCGGCCTCCTTGGTTTCGGCCTCGTTGGTTTCGGCCTCGTTGGTTTCGGCCTCGTTGGTGCCAGTCTCCATGGTTTCAGTCACCTGGGTTCCAACCGCTTGGGTTCCAACTGCTCGGATCCAACTGCCTTTGTTCCAGCCTCCTCATTTCCAACCGCCTTAGTTCCAGTCGCCTGGCTTCCTGTCACCTCGGTTCCATCTCCCTCGGTTCCAAACGCCTTGGTTCCAGTCGTCTGGGTTCCAGCCACCTCGGTTCCAACTCCCTCGGTTCCAACTGCCTTGGTTCCAGTCGCCTGGCGTCCACCTGTCTCAATTCCACTTGTCTGAATGAGAATTCAAACGGTCGGCTGCTGTGATCGGTAATTTCCGTGGTTTCTCCGAACACCAAGCGAATGCTGGAGGAGTACCATAATAAACGGTTCATGGACCGCACCTATCCTCACTTCTTACATACACTTACACTATCATGCACTACACTACCACACAAGTCGGGAGACCGGTCGGGAGCTTAGAGCTTGGTCCGGCTGGAGCGGTGCCCCGCTGATGGGAGAGTTCTGGTTAGAGGGAAACCCCGCTAGCCGGCAGTAGGTCGGCGCCGGATCTCACCATCTAACGTGGGAAGCCCACCGCCATCTCCCGAAGAAAACATGCACTACACTTATGGGACTAATGGCCTTAGCCGTTGAATCACTAATCAAACAAATCGGGTCCAGCCGCTTCCGTTCTTTAAACCGGAAAGATTCTGTTCTCATTCAACCTCCAGCGCTGCCCCGTGCCGTGGCTTTTCCCAGGCCCCGCTTCCTTTCTGTCGTCCTGCCTCTCTGGCAGCCGACCTCTTCTGTCAGTCCCTGATTCGCGATCCCGTGCGCCACACGAAAGCTCCACCTTCACTTGGAACATCTCTGACATTCAGAGAAAAGCGACTCTTTGACCCTGCAGCGTACGAGATTACTTTCTTTTTTCTTTCTTTCTTGTCTCCAGGAATCCTGAGAATAATTTACATAGAACGGAGTGAATAAAACCCTTTAGAAAAGGACACGAGATTTAGTAAGACAACATTTTTCTGTGTATTTCTTCAATGCTTTGCATTTCCATGGAATATCGTTAACGGAATTGTAGGCTTCCGCGGCCGTCACAGCGTTAACGTAATTTGAAAACAAATTGGAATGCGACAAATTTAAATTCTTGCGACCGTACTGGATTGAAAAAAAAATAGTGAAAGACAGATCAAATTCAGATTTTTTCATTACTTCGAGCTTCTGAAATCTTTGAATTTGCGATCGAAGTACATAAACGAGTAGAACTCCCTGGCGCAGCCTTTCTGTTACACATTTAACTTCTAATTTTACTTTTTAAAATGTTTCAGGATTGCAATGAAAAATGGTATTTAAATTTCTTTCAGACTGTTTGTTTAGTAAGTTGTAAATTATGTAAATATTAATATGAATTTTATAACGTATACTATTAATTTTTTATCTTCGAAGTGACTTAATAATTTAATTTTACAATTCAATAATGTGTTATTTGTAGAAAAATGAGTTATAAACTTTAAAGTCCTACCATGAGTGGATAAGTCTCTCTTTCATTATTTGCTCGTTCTATGTGTTCTAATTCGCTAAATTTACTATATCACTGGAGCTGTTCCAGCTTTCTATAGTGTCTCTTACTTACCCTCCAGATACTCGTCTTTATCTCCTTGAATGAAGAGCACAAGAGCTCGTCGATTCCTCAAACTAAGGTTGTTTTTATGGGCCACGTAACCAGTTTATTGAGCGTGAAACAAAATTACCATATTATTTGCGTTTTCCACGCCAGCTGCTCGTCAAGAAAGTGAATTTAATTGCTCTTATCTCCGTGTACGAATAAACGAGGCATCTAATAAGGCAGGTTTCCTTTTGTAATTCAACGGAAGCGTCTTGTATGAATGGCTTGTGCGGTCCCTGAATAAAATACCCCCGCTACCACACCGCAATCTTGTTAATTTTAGGTTCATTTGTCTTCATCCCAAGCTCTTTTTTTCGCCAGAACAATTAAAATGTTGCTGAAACTGAGGGTTTAAATTAATCTCTTCGTGAACGTTTCATCAAAGCGTGTTGCGGAAAAATTAATGAACCACTGGTGAAAATGACACAAGAATGTGATCTTCATACACACACACACACACACACACACACACACGGTGTTAGCGTTCTCTGGAAGGAAGCAACAAGTGGAATAATACAAAAAAAGGATTTTGTCGTATTGTCTGTCTTGACTTAATCACGTTTCAGTTTTTATCGTGAATTGTCAAGCGTGTAAATGTTTTAAAAATTAGGAAATTAGGATAGATAATTTTTGTATTCATTGGCACTTTTCGTTGTACCAATGATTGTTTTTCTCATTGTGATAAAATGAACATTATTTTTCCTGTTGTCAGATTGTGGTATATCGCTGACAGGAGTTCTAAAAAACGGAAAGGAAATCCTAGAGAAATGTCATATCAAATAATGTGTTAAATACAGAAAACATAATAATAATAATATTGACAATAATAGTAATCTGCGTGTTTCACCATTTTGTCGTTGGTAGTCAGAATTAAGCAGAAATGTTCCTGGCATCAGAATTGCCAGCCACTATTACGATTTAATATCTGTCTAAGAGGATAATCATGTTAAGTGATGTTATCGTTAAATGCTCAGGAACAGGGGCGATCAAAAAGCAATGAAACAGTTTCGATGATGTCAGAAAAAATACAAATATTTAGTTTTGTTTTTCCGTGTATTCTCATTCTGCGCATGACGACTGAATTCTTATACTCTATGCGCCATTGTTCACGACACAACTGACGCCATGCAATAGTAAGGATTCAAGGAAGAGGTCGCCCGCCATGAAATATTTGCTATCACGTGTTGCATTATATTATTCCAAATGCTTTGATTTTCTTGGTATTAAAAAAACTGATGATGTAGAACATTTAAATACAAATAACTGTATTGTGTTATTGCAGAATTCGTGAAGGCTGCTTTTGTTAAAATATCTTTTTATTTCTATATCTTATTGCTATGTTGTTTTCTTGAACGGTGCGCATACTACTTTTTGTGATTTTCATTCACCAGTATATTTGCTTCTGGAAGCAACTGATAATAGTTATTCATCTAGGCCTCCGAATCTTTTAGGACATTGTTGGAATATTAAGAACCAAGCGAATTGATAGCGATAACAAATTATTGATCATGTTAATAATTGAAACAGTTTATCGTATGTGGTACAAAGGCATACAGGTTGTCTTGGAAATTTCGTTTCCAGTTTGTGATTGCACGATAATTTATAGATTTGGGAGAACCAACTTTTGGTGCAATGAGAAACGCATTTTCACCGGGAAGTTGATAATTCAGACGCAACTTTCAATGCCTCTATGTATTCGGGGTGGGGATAGGGTTTATCGAGAACCCTTTGCCGTGCTTCCCTAGATTACTATAGCAGACGGCTACAAACTGCTTTCACGTTGCCAGCACTTCCCCAGTTAAGCACGCGAACGGCGCAGACACCCGTCACAAACTCTATTACGAAAGTTCAAGAGCTGGTACAAGTTAAACCTTGAGAATGAATAGTTTCCGATCGCTATTACCGTATAATACTTAATATTAATAAATTTCCCCGTCATTCGAAATGACCTAATGCATGTCTATGAAAGTGTCTATGGAATTTAAAAAAGTGTATTAATGAAGTTTTATTTTCTGTGGAATAGCATATTTGACAGATTCATTCTTCCCGAATTGAACATTTAAATAGAGATTTATTCCCTAGGATTCATTGTTGTTTTTTTCTGTGATAAATTGCAAATGAGTTAAAATATCTACGACAGACCATTAATATTCCGATATATTTCTCCATATTCACATTCCATATTGCCAGAGCAATATAATTAGTGATGGTAGAATTTAGCAGTTTAAAGTTTAAAAATTCGCATTTTGAAAACTAAGCTACAGAATTTTATAGCATTTAAAAATTAAGATTTAGCATTTTGTAGCATTTGTTGAGAAAATGATATTAAGGGAGGACTCTTTGGGATAAAAAAAATTATTTTGATGCTTTTCATAATTTCCCATAAAAATTAGGAAATAAGGGAAACTAATTTAATATTTTGCCAATTGTCAACTTCATAAAATATAAAATTGTAAGAAGGGTAGAAAGTAGGCTAGGGACTTCCACTTCTTCTCTTGAACTTCTCCGTATAGAGAAGTTGAGACCCTTGATGACCGTGAGCGCCCCGGCTTTCAGGTTCAGTTTTTAAATTATTGTAATAATTTTCTTTTCTTTATTATGTCAGTCAAATCTCAATTATAAATTGATTGATTGATTTTTTCGTGATTCCGGGCGCGTCAACTGCTTGGTCATTAGTCCCGTAAGTGTAATGCATGTTTCCCCCCGGGAGATGGCAGTGATCTTCCCGCGCTGGATGGCGAGATCCGGCACCGACCTACCGTCGGCTAGTGGGGCTTCCCCCTCATCAGGACTCTCCCACCAGCGGGGTGCCGCCCCAGCCGGAACAAGCTCTATGCTCCCGACCGGTCTCCCGGAAATGTGGTAGTGTAGTGCATGTTAGTGTAAGTGTGTGTGTGTGTGTATGTATGTATGTAAGGGGAGAGGATAGGACAAGGAAGAGGAAGGAAAGATCGCGCGCGGTCCGTGGCCCGTTCGTTAGGGTACTGCACCGGCATTCGCCTGGTTCGTTCGGAGAAACCACGGAAAACTACCGATCAGAGCAGGCGGCCGCTAGAATTCTCTTCCAGACAGCGACTGAATTCGACCTAGCTGGAAAGCTAGTGTCGAAAATCCTGTCGCCGTCAGGACTCGAAGCTACGACCTCCGGTCAGAGGCTAATTATAAATTAATAAACACGGCCACTCTCGAATTAAATGTTTTCAAACATCGATATGTTATTGTTCATATGGCATTAATATTTAGAGAGCAAACGTGGAGGAAACCATAAAATGCAATTTTGCAATTATATCGCATAATCACGACCATTTCGCATTTTGTACGTGATTTTGCATTTTATCGCATATTAAAAACCTTCAGAAATATACTGCCCCAACCGTCAACCAAACAATTTCTAATTTTTTCAGCGTTTGGTTACATCTCGTATTTTTTGCAATTGCTAAAATCTACCTATGTAAATATGATACTACAATTCGTTAATTCATTAAGATTCAATAATTCATTACGACAGTGCTACTTTTAGAAACTTTTCATAGTTGAAGCTTAGGGTGAACATCATCTTTGAATGTCGTTTGTTTCCATTGTGAATACGAGCATATGAGGAAAGCATAAAAATCTGTTTTTACGCCAATAATGTTATCAATCTGGAACTTCTCTTAAGAAATTAAAGACATTATATAAATAAGAAATCGAAGCTATTCTAAAATTATTATAGTTAAAATCTTATATCTAATGGAAATGGAATGAAAAAATAAGTATTAGATGAAACGAATCAAGCTTAGCGTGAAATGCTGTGTATTTCTTTCTACCAGCGCAATTGAATAAACAAACTCAAATTAAGGTAACCACATTCAAAATTCAATTTTCAAAGTGCATGTAAAGTCTAACTCGATTATGGAAACAACCTCGAGGCTAATCCGACAGCCAATATCAAGAACTCGAGCAAAATATCCCTGGGTTAAGCTCCGGGCCGTCTTTTATTTTAAAGGGCAGCGGGAAATAAAACCTTGGCGCCGCTGGGCACTGGGATCTTTCAAGTGCCTCCGGCGCACGTTGAGTGGGTGGTGGAACTCTGTTTGCAGCTTTTTATTTCCAAAAAAGGTAAAGCAGCGGACAGCATTCGCAACAGGAACTCACATCTCGCGTTGAAATAAAACGAATCATCTATTGTGAAGAAGATCTTGGACGTAATCCACTTTATACATACAAGTATATATACAAATGACGGCATCTATTATCACTCCGTAACACATATAATATGATAACATTAACCGATTGATAGAAATAGACGAAATATTGTAATTATAGATTATCCAATGAAGTAAGCTAAGAAAAGAATGATAAGAAAAGTCATAAGGCAGGCTAAAATTATGAAACACGATCAGGATCAAATAAAAAAACAAAATCAATATAGTAAAAAACACGACCACCTCAACTAAAAACCTTGTAGTGAATGTTGTTTTAAAGGATAATGATATATTTATTAATAATTGATCCAGAAACAGTGCCTAGACACTAAAATCAATATTTTTCGAGAATTGCTGCTTATCTGACTTTAGTTACATCACAGGTCTGTCTTTAGCCACAAAATTCAACATGAGTCGTTCCCACAAAGATTTTTGACCCAATGAAATTCTCAAAATAATCGGTATACTTACAAATAAATATTGGGCCGGCTTGGATGATATTTGTTAGACTTGTGCGCCTACCATTGTACACCCGTTCATTCACATATTTAAAGCATCTTTATGCGCCGGAACATTTCTCGATATTTTCATGAAGATTAAACCACTATTCAAAAAAAGCAACAAAAATGAAATTCGAAATTATCACCCTTTAAAGACATTTGTATGTCGAACAAGTAGAATAATTTTTTTTTTTTAATTATCGCCCAATTTCTCTTTTGTCACTTTCTTTTTAAATATTAGTGAGACTTTTATATGTACGATTGGAAATATATCTCAGTAAATCCCACACGTTTTAATATTGCCAACATGTATTTAGAAAATAAAAATCTAAAGAAACATCCGAATTTTATTTTCTTAAAGATGACGCTTCCTCCATGGATCAAAACGAAGTACTGATTGGAGAACTTTTAGATCTTTCAAAAGGTTTTGACGTCATTGATTATAACATTATACTTATATAATTTCCTTCCTATGGAATTCGTGGTCTTGCTCTAGATCGGTTATGTTTAAATCTTAAACTACACTCTCTGAGGCTAGAAGTACTGAAGAAATGAAAACGTATTACAATTTAAAATGAGATATCAGGCACTATTTCTGTAATTTAAAAAAAAACTCGAAGATTCGTGACTACTCTTCTCTGAGGATTCCATTAATCAAAGTACCGTACTTATTTATGATAATTCTGGAAGTCAACTGCCCTATGGTTTATACCACGTCGCAATATTTCTAATGCCTAATGCCTCATTTTAGCTGTTGTTGGATACATTTCTACGCTATTGTTGTAATTTTCGTCTCCAACCACTTCTGCTGCCACTTGGGAGTGCGTAGTTTTATTGATTTTTTCGTGTTTCCGGGCGCGTCAACTGCTTTGATCATTAGTCCCGAAAGTGTAGCACATGATTTTTTCTTGGAAGATGGCGGTGATCTTCCCCCGTTGGATGGCGAGAACCGGCACCGACCTACCGTCGGCTAGTGGGGTTTCCCCCTAACCAGGACTCTCCCACTAGCAGGGTACCGCCCCAGCCGGGACAAGCTCTAAGCTCCCGACCGGTCTCCCGGAATATGTGGTAGTGAAGTGCATGTCAGTGTGTGTGTGTGTGTGTGTGTATGTATGTATGTATGTATGTATGTATGTATGTATGTATGTATGTATGTAAGGGGAGTGGATAGGACAAGGAAGAGGAAGGATAGATCGCGCGCGGTCCGTGGCCCGTTTGTTAGGGTACTGCTCCGGCATTCGCCTGGTGTTGATCGGAGAAATCACGGAAAACTACTGATCAGAGCGGCCGGCCGCTAGAATTCTCCTCCAGACAGCGACTGAATTGGACCTAGCTGAAAAGCGTAGATGGACATCGTCTTCCGTTTCCCCAAGAGATGTAGATCCACAGCCACCATTGCCGAAATTCGTTTCCTGTCATATTCGGTGGTCGAGTGTCTGGATTTATTCATGCGAGCATCAAATAGTTGTTTCTAGTTTCTCTAGCTCTTTCGCCAGACCTCAAAACTGCGCGTAATTGAAATGTTTCAAAGAAATAATGAAACAAATGTATTTTGATCACAATAATCGACGAGTTTTTAATGTTATATCAGTCCCGGCTGAACTTCATAAGAGTGATTGTTCAATGGTAGCATAAACCGTGACTATAATAAGCGTCGTTTACAATATAGGTATATGTTGTGTAATATATTATTTGTGTAAGTAGAAATAAATTCGTCATAACCAGAAGATGTAGTGGTGTTGCCACATATTTATTTCCAAATCAATTGTTGTTGATTGCATAAATATAAAATAAATTACTTCTCTTCCTTCAAGAAACTAAAAGTAAGCATTGCAGTAAATCTTTCTGATTTTCACGCAGAACGCGTCGTCACTTCGATTCAGAACATTGTTTATATTCTCAATTTAGTAAGTAATAGCTGGAATTCCTTTATTTCAAACCAAAGAACTCTGCTTAATGGAAAAGAAGGAAACTTGCTCGCGACGAAGGGAAAAGAAGCACGAGGGGCGACCGGTTGGCAGCTGGGGCCAGTGACAAGTCGCGCTAAGAAGAAAGGAATTTTTAATTTAGCTAATGTCGCGTGCGTCGGAAGTGCTAAGCGGCCAATTCGGAGGCGGCGGGGGGCGGGGCAAACTACCCCGGGTTCACTCGCACGCTCATTCTCCGCCCTCCATTTCGCCTGCGCTCGCCGTTAGGCCGATGGTAGTAATAGTAGCCCCGCGGGTGGCAAAGCGACCGGGGAGTGACGGGAACTCAGCAGGTGGGAGCCCCTGCAGCGGCGGTGGCGGGGGCGGCGGAAGGGCGGAGGCGGGAGCGGGTTCGGCGGCGGGGGCGGAAATGAGTAGCTCTGCGGACAGGAATGGAACAGAAAATGTAATGAATAAACGGGAACTGAAAAAAAGTTGAATAAATAAACCAGTTTCAAAATTACGTAATCCAATAAAATTTTGGAGCTTTGATTTTGCTAATATTAAGTACTGAATATACAAGAAACTATCATATGTGTGCAGGAATAAACTGCTACAGTTCTGTGAATATTTGGAATATGTTTCGTATCTTCAAATACTTCGGTCAGCTTTCCTTTCCCCAGAGCGCTTTACCAGGCGGAGCCTTGCGTGGCGGACTGTTACATTCAAAATATACGTGAAACATAAGTCGCAAAAAAAGACTCAAAAAAATTCCTGTATAACATATGACAACATGTACATCATTGGATTCGACTTTTTACACTCCTAATGGAAAAAATATGTAAAGTTCCATTTGAAAAAACAGTTACCCCAAATATCTCGTAAAATACACGTGATAAAATAGAAATGAATACACGTATCAATTAGCCCCATTCCCTCATACATTTCCGTGCAAACTGCATTGCAATAACTTCAACCGTTCAAAAGTTACAGGAGGTGCTGAAGTTACGTGACTCAACCTGTTTCTTTAAATATACTTAAAATATACGCGGTGGCTTTCTATTGTTTTAAGAGGCAAAGCGAGGATGGAATGGAGGAAATAATTGAAATAGCGTTGTTTCCATTGTGAGCGGAAACCTTTCCAAATGCAGGAATAATGTTAATCTCAATTTCCGAAAGATACATTTTAAGATATCCTCTAGATGAATTTTGTAGATCGGAGAATGATTTGAAAATTAAATGTAAGTTGTTAATATCAGCATGTGTTTTACTTGTTCTTAAATATTATAGACTTTGAAGAAACCATTTTACATGAGTTTTATGTTGGAACCTATAGAGAACTTGGTCAAGTGTTTAATCTCCCTCTCAAAACACTATTACGTTCTATTGCGATGGATTGAAGATGTTGACAGTGGGGAAAGGCCGTTAATCAAAAGAGCACAGGAAAAATCTGCGTTCTAAAATTGCAAAAACTTAAAAGAACGTGTTGCGGAAGAAAAAATATATTGACCTTTCACTGAGCTGGAAGAGTCTCAGAAACGGCAAAATATTTTTTAATACATTTAAAACGGTCGTAAATTATTCGTAAAATCTACAAGTATGTATTCATTAAAGCATATGATTGGCAAATTGACAAACTATCACCTGCTTAGGTTTGCGAAGAAACGTTAGAACTGAGTATGTAGTTTTCAGGTATTCTAGTCTCCACCATATATTCTCTAGTCTAAGTTCTTTTAACATTTATTCCATCTTAGAAGCAATCTATATATTTAAAAAAATAAGGTATTCTGCCATGGCTTCGTTTAGAGCTTCTACTGAACGGATTGTTGTATTTTTTCTTTTAAATGAAAGAATATGATCCCTAGATGTGTTATCAGATATTGTTTCTGTTGATTCACCAACATTTACGGTGTAAATTAATTAATTAATTAAATCATTCTTTAATAGTACGCTTATCAATAGTCAATTGTTTTCTTTCAAATTGTGTCAGTTTCAAAATCGATATACATGAGTCCATAGATGTGAGTCCACGCTGCTTGATGTTTTGTTTTGATTGTTGAGATTTGTTTACAATTCGTCAAGGTTTTGTTTCAGTGTAATAATTGCATTGTGGTGTTGATAGTTTGCATGTATTTGCTTCTGTAGTGTATTTTGTAGAGAACATTCGCACATGAGTTTTGCTCGGTTGTAATAATTTAGTGAAGTTGTTTACAAGTTATGTCGAATTCCGAATCGTTGTCCACGCGCCCCAAAAGACGCAAACGTACATACGTGTTCAAAATTTTGGGAACTCATCACAGAATATCTTCGTTATACCCTCAAGATCCAAACAATGCAATATATTGTGAACATTAGTCTGGGTACAGTATTTTACATTTATCTCAGATCTCACCGTCAAATTCTGACGGGTTCTCACTAGTGTTTTATAATCTTCATTGTATAGAACAATCTTAAAAACAATATACCCAGACTTCATTGTTGGCTAGTAGAGAAATGTTCTTCTGAATAGTCAATAAATAATGCGAGTCAATAATATTCATAAAAGCCGTTAGCCGAAAATGATTAATGAACATGAACAAAAATATATGTACCCACGACTTATTTTGTCATAGGTAAATTATGAGCTATGTTGAAACGAAACCAAAAGCTAGAAGGTTGCCAACTTTCTAGAAAACCTTTTAATAACAAAATATTTTAGTAAATTATCTTTAAAATGTTTTAGTAAATCATCTAATTTCACTCAAATACCTATTTTTCACCATCACAATTAAAGACGAAAACTGTCGAGAACAAATGAAATCCAGTTCTTAAATTCAATTTCAATTGATTTTTTTTCGATTCTCAAATATCCGTTTGTACCAATTTCAATGACTGAAATTACAAGTTTCAATGTACTCGGTGAAATGGTTTATCTCGATCATACGACATTAACCCAAACAATCGCTACAGAGTTCTATAAAGCTTTTCACGTCGTTTGTGTCAGAACGGGAAATTCCGATGCTGATCCAGACAGGCGTCACACCTTGTGACAGCAGTTTCCTCCTCGGTTTCATCAGCGGATTTCAGTGTCACCACTTACTTAGCGGTTCATCGGCACCGACTAAGCATCAAGCCTTCCCACGAGGTGTCGGCCATCTTCTCTAGTGCGCGAGGCAGATGCTCATGAAAAGAATTCTCTTGCACTCTTTGGTATAGAAGGATTTTCCTAAGAATGAGCCAAAGTGACAGCTTGTGCTGGCAACATAATTGAAGGTTCTGTTGTCGTTGTGTCCTTGAGCCTGTTAGACTCCCTTCCTGAATTCGTTCGTTTGCAGTTGGCTAACTTGTAAATGGCTTCAACGCTTCCTTTTGTGATGTCCTCGTCCGACAAAAATAAAATGCGCCACGAGAAATAATGGAAATTAGGAAGTGCAGTGTTATGTGCTCTTATATAGTGACCCAATAAGCATGCATTGTACTTTATTGAATATAACCTGAAAGAATTTAAATTGATCATAATAGACTAAAGAATGAAGTACATTTAAATTGATAATAAAGTAAGAAATAAAGTAGAGAATTTTTGATAATTTAATAGTTTTAAATTAATTACTACTAATCTCATGTAATTTTGTCAATTTGAGGCCAATCTGACGAGAGTAAGCGTATCTTTTTAAACACGAATTAAAAAACAATTTAACATTAATTTGTAATTAATTCTTAATATTTTCTTATATTTAAGTGATTGTAAGGAAACCTTAGATTACGTCTTACCCAAACAACCAAAACTCGGGTAATAACGTTTGTTCGATAGAAGTGAGAATGCAAATAATGTTTAATTCGTATAGTTCCAGGAATCTTGAGAGTACTTGCCTGTTTTTCACATTTATTTATTTGGATCAATTCAATAAATACTGTTCGCGCTTCTATATTTCAGAAAGTGACGTTCAAATTTCATGAAATAATTCATTTTATTTTTTAATGGAAAATCGGAAACTTTCCTTGTTACTTCCCGGTTATTTTGATTTTTACAATTCGTGTAAATGAAATATAGAAATAATTTCATGAAGTGACTACTTTTATATGTTGAAAAGTAAATTTTGAGCGTTCAAAAATTTGATGCAAAAGTATGTAGTTATTTTAGCATTAAGCTGTGACTGAACAAGCGTACATTCTGACTTGCTTTGCCTCAACAGTGCACGGAGTTAAAGTTGTGAAATTAAAAACCGTATCTTGTCTTGTCTGTTAGTTACCTCAAATTCAAAACGCATTATATGTTCATACAGAACGTAAATTTGGGCAGCTGGAAATTTTCGTTCGAAAAATTTTGTATTATACTTGTAAACTCTCACAGATATTTCATGACAGTACATTGTATTAAATTTCGTAGATTTTGGAAGAAAATTGAGGTAAAGAAAAATTAAAATCTTTATATATTACGAAAAGAGAGTTTAGCTTATAATTACTGCATCTTTTTTTCAAATTATATCGGAATTGAGTATCTAGAACCTAACATTGTAACACTACAAAAGAACGTAAACTATATGTTTAATTCAACATCTAAATCAAATTAAAAGCACTCGTTCTCTTTCACTATTTGCTATTGATCATTCCAGGCAGGTTTTCAGACTATTCACAAAGGTTTCAACTTCGTCTTATCCAAAATGATAAAGGAAACCTATCCTTGGCAGCGAAGTCTCCAGACAAAGAAAAGGCAAACTTTGTTCGTAGAAGAACCGTTAGTTCCATCCACTAAATCGGCAGAGACAGCTGTGACAGTAAAAATGGATCGCTGCGGAGGGACAAACCAGAGACAAAAGACTTTTGGAAGTGAAAATAGAAATTTCAAGTTGTGAACGAAGTGACTAGGCTATTTCAAAAAAGTGGCGAGAGGTGGTAAAAATAAATGTAAAATTGTGGATGCACAATGAACTGCAGAATGAAGTGCAAAATATGAATGGGAAATGAAATTAGCTTTGGAAGAATTGGCGGATTGATGCAATGGCTGTAATTGTGTTCTAAGGAAATCCATCATTCCGGTCTGAATTTATTAGATTCATAGAAGTGTACCTTTAAAACGAAAAAGTATACATTTTTTGGATTTATTTTGAAAATTAAACGTGGAAGAAAATTGCATTAGAAATTTTCAATAATTCTGGTATATGTGATTCTCACTCACCCAACGTTTTCTCGCTTCCTCCCTCCACGCGAGGAATATACACGTGATTCTTTAGCATCAAAGTGGACGTCACATTTTGTGAGTTTGAAAGTTGCCTGGTCAGTGTTGCGTTAACAGGCACTGATTGTACATTATTTCATTCTTCGAGAAATGATTCTATGAATGGTTGCAAATATTTGCATATCATATTTTAATTTTTAACTCAATGACATTGTAATTGGTGTGACGAAACGGATAATGCTCATCTGAATGGATGAAGGAGTACAATAGCGTGAGAATTCATGACCTACATTTCCTTGGTTCATTACACTGTTGGTTAGGACATTTCAGACGTTTGCTATGATGTAAAGCCAGAATCGTCACCATCGTGCACCGTATAATCAACTTTACTAAACGTTTCTCCTCCGATCGTCTCCCTGAAAGTGATTGTATTCATCCTTATGTTTGCGCTTGGCATTGAAACGAATTTTTTTAATTACCAATCTTACACATCAAGCAACTTTAAACTTTCCAGCCTCGCCAATTTTCCGAAACAGCCATGCTGTGCAGGGAAACTGTCACGCATCAAAAGGACTACCACCACCTGATTAGATCCGGGAGCGGTAGTTCAGTTCATCAACTGATGTCACTGCAGCGTCTCTGACCGGGAGGTCCTACGTTCAAGTCCTGACGGCGGCCGGATTTTCGACACTAGCTTTTCAGCTAGGTCGAATACAGTCACTGCCCGAAGGAGAATTCTAGAGGCCGGCTGTTTTGATTGGTAGTTTTCCGTGGTTTCTTCGATCAACAC
Source organism: Teleogryllus occipitalis (assembly GCA_011170035.1). Taxonomy (NCBI): domain Eukaryota; kingdom Metazoa; phylum Arthropoda; class Insecta; order Orthoptera; family Gryllidae; genus Teleogryllus; species Teleogryllus occipitalis. The sequence continues at coordinate 33,904 of BLKR01006230.1, forward strand.
CACGCGAATGCCGGAGCAGTACCCTAACAAACGGGCCATGGACCACGTGCGACCTTTCCTTCGTCTTCCGTGTCCTATCCTCTCCCCTTACACACGCACTTACACTAACATGCACTACACTACCACATATTCCGGGAGACCGGTCGGGAGCTCAGAGCTTGTCCCGGCTGGGGCGGTGCCCTGCTGATGGGAGAGTGCTGGTTAGGGGGAAACCCCACTAGCCGACGGTAGGTCGGCGCCGGATCTCGCCATCCAGCGGGGGAAGATCACCGCCACGTCCCGAGCAAAAGCACGCACCACACGTACGGGAGTAATGACTATAGTAGTTGATGCGCCCGGAATCACTATCAATCAGTCGTTGGGGCAATGGCGGTGTGTGGGCGTTGTTGGCGCAGGTGCGTGGGCGGAGCGCACGAGTGCGTCGGTGGTGGGGGTGGGGGTGAAGAGGAGCGAGAGCGGTGCAGGCAAGCGAGTTATGGCGCGGCCGCGTCAGCGCTGCTGCCGGGGGCGGCGGGCGGCGGGCGGCGGGCGGGGGCAAGGGCGGCGGCGGGCAGCGCGCAGGGGGCGGCGGGCGGGGCGAAGTATAAGGGCGTGGCAGGTGCGCAGGAGCTACGAGCGACTGTCAGAGTGGAAGGGGAAAATGGATAGGCGTCTGGGCAGCGTAGGGAGAGGGCACGCAGCTCGGCAAACGTTTGGTATCGAGCTCTCCGTGATTGAGTGAAATGATGGGCACTTTCAACGAGAGGGTGCTCATTTAAACCGGCAGAGGTGACCACTCAAGTGGATGTGTTTCGTGAATCTATCGTCAAACCACTTCGAAGGCCTCCTTACAACTCTGTCTCCGTAGATTTACAGTAATTGGTCTGTTTTGACGGAGTCAGTGAAATGTTTGGGACTGAAAAATAATTTGTAACATGGAAGTAGAAGTAAACCTGGCACCGTACTTGATGAATTATGGTTTAAGACGTTACGAGGCAGCACAACGTTGTGAGCATTTCGACAAAATAGTGATATCAAGTAACTTGAAATGTCAAGCCTGGAGTAGTATACACTGCTTTCTAGAATAAAATTGAAGACTGTATAATTTTAATACAATATAACCTCTCTGAAGAAAATCCACTCTGGTGTCAGAAAATGTTATTTTATTTTGACCCTCAGAATATATATATATATATATATATATATATATATATATATATATATATATATATATATATATATATATATATATATATATGATCATTCCTATTTTTGTTGGTCTGCACATCCTCTGAGAATATTGAGCACAACACGTTTCTGGGCTCTTTATCAAATACTTCGATGTTCAATTCCATATTGTATATCTTGTGTCTCATATCTTCTAATCATTCGTAATTGGAGCTTTGAATCCCTTTTCAAAATGACTTCTAAAAACATTTGTAGGATGGAACACCACCAAGATCTTGTTTTTCTTGACGAATTTGAGAACGTTCGCATTACACTAAATGCCGATTCTCAACAATTAAAATGATGTTCTAGTCATTCTGGGGCACCAAACAATTACGAAATAGGGATACATTTATTTTTCAGCGTGCGTATTAATCCACATTTAATTGTAACTGCAACACACTGGTGCATCCATGGAGGAAAGATTGAGATTTCAGCCCTATCCTTCCAGAAGCCAAAGAGACAAATGATCATCAATCATTCAAATATAGTTTTTTACTGATTTTCCTATGATTACCAATGTCATCTAATACCATCTCAATTACAAACAACTATAGATCGAGAATTTAAAACTAAATTAAACCCTTTGAAAAATACTTGTAAAACATAACAAAGTAGTAGCTTGGACATTACACCCAACCTAGAAAAATCCATGATGCGCCACTATTAGGATTCGGTTACGAAAACGGGACCTAGATCGTTCAGGACGTAGAGCGGAGAACATAGGAGCGGGACCGGAAGAGGCGAGCCAGAGGGGGGGCGATGCCATGAGGGGAGGGGCTGAGGGGAGTAAACAGAAGCCGCGGTGATGACGGGGAACTTCTGCAAATACGGCGACGTAGAATGGCGCCCAGGTACAGGAGAAGCCTTTTCGCATGGGCCGGCGACCCGTACCCATCTGGAGCAGAGGACAGTTGAGACGAGATAAATTGGGGTATCCTCTCAGGGCCAGTGGAGGTCGGTGGGCTTCCACACGGAGATTATCAGGCAACCGCCCGTTTGTTGTCGATAATTGTGGCAACCGTGAGGAAGTATTCCAGTTTGAAATTTAGAATAAGAGAATGGTGTCACAGAAGTAATTGAAAAAGGTGAATAATTGTTTCTTAGAAAAAGAAAACTATTACGAAGCTATTTAATAAATCGAACCAGCTATCGGGACTCCGCTGTACCGAGGCTTCATATGCAGAATACATGATTCGTTATGATATTACAGAATCCGGACTTTGACTTAGCCCAAAACTTTCTTTTCTTCTCGTCCTCCTCCTCTTCTTCTTCCTTTCTTTTTTTCTTCCTTTTCTTCTTTTTTCTGCTTAGTTTCTCTCTATTTCCTTCTCCCTCGTCGTTGTCTTCTTTTTCTTCTCGTACTAAATGTGGTATGATATATTACGGAGATCGCTGCAACACGAAAGTGAAAAACGAATAAATGTCACGCGAGTTCCCTAATAAACAATTGAGCGATTCGAAGAGCTGAACGAATCTTATCCACCTACACAATGTATTACTTGGAAAAATCTACAAACACTACCAAAATCCCTAAAATTTGTCAATACACATGGGTTACACAAGTATAACAAGGATTTTTATCTCGAAATATTCCCACTAGTCTTTGGAATTAGTGTACTTGTGACACAAGGAAGACACTAACTGGCACGTTTCTTCCTAAATAAGTGTCTACTTTTAGTGTATTTGCGAACAATTACTTGAGGTTTTTCCATTTTCCATTTATAATGTTAATTCAAGCACTCCCTTTACATCAGTAGCTCCCAAATTTACATTGACCCAATATATTTATCGTTTTCTCTATTTCTGGGAAAACAAACACCGTAGACTTCACAGATGGGGTTGTTTTCCACCTTGTGCAGATGGGACACCCCAAATGGCTTTTTGAAAACGTGACTGATACAATTTATGTCACGCACGAATGAGAGAGAAATGCAGCTTTAAAATGCGGCGTCGCTTTATCCAAAATGTTCTCAGAGGTTTCAACAAAAAGTTGATAAAAACAAAAACTAAAGAAGTTTACAAAGGCATTCAGAGATTGTACTCGAAAGAGATGCGGTTGCATTCCGATTTAACCTACGAAATTCTAATACTAAAATTAAAGCGCCACCGCGTCACTTCTTCAAATTACTTCGAAGTAAAACATTTCCAGTGGTCGGTAGCGCCAAGTTAATTACACTGATTGTGTGTGGCACTGCCAGCAGATAAAGATTTAATTTAAGAGTTAAACTGTAGGATTATTTTGGTGTTTCCAAGGACTATTTTTCTTTTCATTTAGTAAGAGGTAATTTAATCTCCTGAGTAAGTTTGAAATAGTTAATCAGCGACTTTTTAGAAAACTCCTTAAATGATTGAATGCTTACTTCTTCACAATCAATTAGTAACTCTCTTTCTCTCCGTCTCTATCTCTCTTTCTCTCTGTCTCTCTTTCTCTCTCTGTCTCTCTCTTTCCCTGTCTTTCTCTTTCTCCCTCTCTCCTTTCTCTCTGTCTCTCCTTCTTTCTCTCTTTCTTTCTTTCTCTCTCTTTCTCTTTCTTTTTCATACTAGCAACCATATAGTACATTTGGTAAACATAAAATAACTAATGTGATATGAAGTTAATTCAGTTTTATATTTGAAATTAACTTGGAGGAGCGTGTAAGAGAAATTAAAACTCCTAGAATATTCCATGACTTCAACAATGAATCTCTTCAGTTTCATTTCTTGAGATATTTAAAAAAGAAATTTTAAAGTGTTTGTTTCCTAGATAATCATTTACTCTTCAAATATCTTAATACCGCTGTTAGCAGATATAGTAGATAATCGAAACAAGCGCAGGTTAATGGAAAATTGACTGTTCGGGAGATATCATGTCCTTCACATAGTTACGAACATTTTGGACACCATACAGCGGTCTTCTTCAGGGCGAAATACATTGAACCATGCGATAGGTAGAAGACATATGACGGTAGACACATTGGACATGCTGAGGTCAGGCGTCTCACGGACAACCGTGTACCTATTGTCTTCGAACACGGAAGCCCACGCGGATTAATTATTTTTACGTTACATTAATACGTTTTTTTTTTTAAGAAACGTTATCGTTGAGAGGCGTGTTGCATTTTTACTCACCGAAATGTATATGTACCAGTTTCCTTTGTGCGAGTGAAAGCTCTAACAGTTCATTTTACTTCACGCCACTTTCCCTCGATTCGCGTCCCTTTGCTTTGATCAGAATAATTCCCTTCCGCGCAGTCCTTTGCGCCTGGCCACTGAAGGTTTAGCCCCTCCACTGTTGGCGCTCGAAATCGCCGCTGGAGCGCCTCGTCGCCCGCCGACGCCTCGGTCCAAAGGTGAGCGCGACGGCGAAAGGGCGCGTGAAGCGGGGCCTGACGGGTGGAGACGGGACGGGACGGGATAGGAATGGAATGGGGACGCCTCGGGATGTGGATGGGTTGGGGCGTTGGTATGAGGGAAGCGGGGAGCGGTGTCCAAAGAGTGGGCCAAGCGAAGGGGCTAGGCGTGTGGAGGTCGCGAGAGGGCGGGGCGGGGTTGGTAGCCGCCGAGATGGAGGCGCCGAGACAGAAGCGGAGCGGTGGGACGTTTGGAGGCCGAGCGGGGGCGGGCGGTGACGGGCGTGTGGAGGTGGAGGGGGGCGAGTATGGGGTCATGGCGAGGCAGCGGGATGGGGCGGAGCTGGTGGACGTTAGCGAGGGTGGGGCGGGAACGGAGGCAGGGTGGCGAAACGGGGTAGAGGCGTGTGGACGCCGAGAGGGAGCGGGCGGGGACTGGGGCGTGTGAAGGTCGAGGGGCATGGGGTAGTGGCGGGGATGGGGACTGGGGCGTGTGGAGGCTAGAAAGGGCGGGGCGGGGACTGAGGCCGGGGCGGAAAGGGGCGGGGGCGTGTGGACGCCGAGCGGTAGTGTGGGCGGGGACTGAGGCGTGTGAAGGCCGGTGCCAGTGGGGCATGGGGTCGTAGCGTAGATGGAGGCCGGGGCGGAAGCGGGGGCGTGTGGTCGCCGAGCGGGAGCGGGGGTGGGGACTGTGGCGTGTGAAGGCCGAGTTGGGGGGCATGGGGTGGTGGCGAGGATGGGGGCGGGGCCCTGTGGACGCCGAGCGGGAACGTGGGCGGGGACTGGGGCGTATGGAGGCCAAGGAGGGTGGGGCTTGGGGTGGTGGCGGGGACAGGGGCTGGGGCGTGTGTAGGCCGAGCGGGGGCGGGACGGGTGTGTGTAGGCCGAGGGGGTGGGGTATGGGGGTGGCGGGGATGGGAGCTGGGTGCTGGGACGTGTGGACGCCGAGCGGGGGCGTGGGCAGGGACTGAGGCGCTTGGAGGCCGAGGGGGTGGGGCGGCTGTGGTGGCGGGGATGGGGGCTAGGGCGCGTAGTCTAGCGGGGGTGGGGCGTAAATGGAGGCCCGGGCGGAAGCGTGGGCGGAAACTGTGGCGTATGGAGGAGGGTAGGGCTTGGGGTGGTGGCGGGGACGGGGCCTAGGGCGTGTGGAGGCCGAGTGGTGGCGGGGGCGTCTGGAGGCAGGGCGGGGGCGGGGGCGGGGTGTGTGGAGGCCGAGGGGGCGGGGCGGGGGCAGGGGACGGCGTCGCGTGTGGGCCGCGCCCCCTCCGGCGCCGCTCGATACTGCGGAGGTGCCTCGCCCCTCCCCGCCCCGCCCCCCCTGGCGTCGCCCGCGGGCGCCGAGCGACGGGGGCGGACGGGGAGGAGGTCGCTGGCACCGGCCGCGGAAACGGAAGTGCCAGTGGAGGGCGGAGCGCTGTACGATCCGTCGTTTATCAAACGTGAATTACGCTCCATTTAATTAAAGAATGTCCCACCGTCGCGGCGTGAGTGCGGATGTCAATGATATATGGTTAATTTATAAACATTAACGGTTTGCTAAAATATCCCGTCGAATTTTATTGACAGTTTTGTGCCTGACACTTTTAAGAATGCAGACAGCTAAATGATAACGTAATTGTATTTTTTCAAACGGCTCAATGTTGTGGTGGGTTCCATGAGGAT
>BLKR01006230.1:40203-61656 GCA_011170035.1 Teleogryllus occipitalis
CGTTACATTAATACGTTTTTTTATCAAAAGAGTTATCGTTGAGAGGCGTGTTGCATTTTTACTCACCGAAATTTATATGTACCAGTTTCCTTTGTGCGAGTGAAAGCTCTAACAGTTCATTTTACTTCACGCCACTTTCTCTTGATTCGCGTCCCTTTGCTTTGATCAGAATAATTCCCTTCCGCGCAGTCCTTTGCGCCTGGCCACTGAAGGTTTAGCCTCTCCACTGTTCGCACTCGAAATCGCCGCTGGAGCGCCTCGTCGCCCGCCAACGCCTCGGCCCAAAGGTGAGCGCGACGGCGAAAGGGCGCGTGAAGCGGGGCCTGACGGGTGGAGACGGGACGGGATAGGAATGGAATGGGGACGCCTCGGGATGTGGATGGGTTGGGGCGTTGGTATGAGGGAAGCGGGGAGCGGTGTCCAAAGAGTGGGCCAAGCGAAGGGACTAGGGCGTGTGGAGGTCGCGAGAGGGCGGGGCGGGGTTGCTAGCCGAGATGGAGGCCGAGGCAGAAGCGGGAGCGGGGCTGGGACGTTTGGAGGCCGAGCGGGGACATGGGCGGGGACGGGCGTGTGGAGGTGGAGGGGGCGAAGCATGGGATGTTGGCGGGGATGGGGGATGGGGCGGGTAGACGCCGAGCGGGGCGTGGGCGGGGAGGGGCGTATGGTGGCCGAGGGGGGCGGGGGGGGGCTGATGGCGGGGATGGGGGCTGGGGCGTGGAGGCTAGTGGGTGGGGCGGGAACGGTGGCCAGGGCGGGAACGGGGCGGTCCTCTGTGGACGCCGAGCGGAGCGTGGGCGGGGACTGGGGCGTGATGGCCGAGGGGTCTGGGGGTGGCAGGATGGGGCTGGGGCGTGGACGCCTAGCGGGGAGCGTGGGCAGGGATCAGCGCGTGAGGCCGAGGGCGCGGGTGGGTTGGTGGCGGGGATGGGAGCGGGCGCGTGGAGTCTAGCAGGGTGGGGCGGGAATGGAGGCCGGGGTGGAAGCGGAGTGGGGCGTGTGATCGTGTTGAGCGGCGGGACTGTGGCGTGAAGGCCGAGTTGTGGGGCATGGGGTGGTGGCGGGATGGGGGCGGGTCCTGTGGACACCGAGCGGGAGTGTGGGGCTAGGGCGTGTGTAGGCCGAACGGGGCGGGGTCGGGGCAAGTGCAAGGTGGTGTCGCGGAGTATGGGGGTGGCGGGGATGGGGGCTGGATGTGGACGCCGAGCGGGGCGTGGGCAGGGACTGGGGCGCTTGGCGGCCAAGGGGCGGGGCGGGGTGGCGGATGGGTACTAGGGCGCGTGGAGTCTAGCGGGGTGGGGCGGGAATGGAGGCCCGGGCGGAAGCGTGGGCGGGAACTGTGGCGAATGGAGGCCGAGGAGGGTGGGGCTTGGGGTGGTGGCGGGGACGGGTCCTAGGGCGTGTAGAGGCCGAGTGGTGTCGGGGGCGTCTGGAGGCAGGGCGGGGGCGGGGGGCGGGGTGTGTGTGGGTGGAGGGGGCGGGGCGGGGCCGGGGGCAGGGGACGGCGTCGCGTGTGGGCCGCGCCCCCTCCGGCGCCGCTCGATACTGCGGAGGTGCCTCGCCCCTCCCCGCCCCGCCCCCCCTGGCGTCGCCCGCGGGCGCCGAGCGACGGGGGCGGACGGGGAGGAGGTCGCTGGCACCGGCCGCGGAAACGGAAGTGCCAGTGGAGGGCGGAGCGCTGTACGATCCGTCGTTTATCAAACGTGAATTACGCTCCATTTAATTAAAGAATGTCCCACCGTCGCGGCGTGAGTGCGGATGTCAATGATATATGGTTAATTTATAAACATTAACGGTTTGCTAAAATATCCCGTCGAATTTTATTGACAGTTTTGTGCCTGACACTTTTAAGAATGCAGACAGCTAAATGATAACGTAATTGTATTTTTTCAAACGGCTCAATGTTGTGGTGGGTTCCATGAGGATGAATTGACAATTTTGAAACTTTTTTAACTTAAGTCGAAAGGTTTAAAAGCATGGCATGATCCCAACTATCCCATTGGGAACGTAATCGCCTTATCACTGTATTACGACAGATGACAGATAAGCGGTTGGCCAACTTTGGTACGTGCCACATCACCAACCCACGCTCCTCGTTAATATTTATGGTCACGAAACCTGAATTAAAATCGCGCGAGTTTTCATGAACATTTCTCGCTTATTATAAAATATCAATCTCGTGTTTTGCAGAAGAAATTGGAGTGAAAGGTATCGTTAATCTATATGTAGGTATGTGTTAATAATTTCAACCAATATATTGTTTTTTCGGATAAATGAATTTCAATATATCGTTTTACTGATTTATCGAAGTTCAAAAACAAAATTGCGATCCCTGATAACTTCAACTAGGAATGGTCGGTGATTTACGCAGTGTCGTATGTCCAATGCAGTTTCACTCGATTTAATGAAAGAATGTCCACCGGGACGTGATTTGATACCATGTATTTCTAGAGTATTGTACGATCCTCTTTCATTTACGCCAAAATTGAGTATTTTACCGATATAAATTTTGCAACAAAAAAGTTAACGCGTCAAAATGTTTCATAACAGTTTCCGTGGTAAAAGAATCATATTATTTTAATAATTAGTGCAAAAGAAGGTAACAATCTATTTAGACCTCCTAAAAGCGTATTTAATTATTCAGAAGAAGTGAGATCCAGTCATCCACTACATTCCATTCTGTGCTTCGATACCATCACATTGTCACCACAAAGTTGTAGGTCTTGTTAATCCACGAGGAAGTTGCAAATTTGCCCAGCTACAGATTGTCAACACATGTTTGGTTCAACTTTATATTATATAATAGTTTTCAATATTATGTTATTACTTCAAATTCAGAATACTTTTTCTTCTAATGGTGAACAATGTTGATTTTCATTTCATTGAATGTCGTAAATCACACTACATCTGTGGATTAATTCTGTTAAATTTAATATTTCTGAATGTGATTTTCTATTTTCCAACACGTTAATGGCGTTTTCGTTGGTTGGTTGGTTTTTAGTGATTCCGGGTGCGTCAACAGCTTATGTCATTATTCCCGTTAGTGTAGTGCATGTTTTCCTCGGGAGACGGCTGTTATCTTCCCCCGCTGGATGACGAGATCCGGCGCCGACCTACCATCGGCTAGTAGGGGTTTCCCCCTAATCAGGACTCTCCCACCAGCGGCGCACCGCCCCAGCCGGGACAAGCTCTAAGCTCCCGACCGGTCTCCCGGAATATGTGGTAGCGAAGTGCATGTTAGTGTAAGTATGTGTGTGTGTGTGTCTGTGTGTGTAAGGAAAGAGGAAGAAAAGTTCGCGCGCACTCCGTGGCCCGTTTGTTCGGGTACTGCTCCGGCATTCGCCTGGCGTTTTCGTGTTTGCAATGCGGTGAATGTGTCGTGCCCTGGAGCTGTGGTGTAGTGAACTGGTGACGGGACAGACAACGCGTGGCAGATGGTGGAGGCTGTGGAGGTGGCAGCGGAGAAGGGTTGAGGGGTTGCTCAGCCGCGAGGCGGTGGCGCCGCCGCTTTGGGAATTGTGTCTCTTGCGGCGCGGAGGGGCGGGGCGCGGAGGGGCGGGGCGAGGTGGGGCGGGGCGAGGTGGGGCGGGGCGAGGTGGCGCGGGACGAGGTGGCGCGGGACGCAGAGGGGCGAGGCGCGGAGGGGCTTGCGGGGCGAGGAGGGTGAGGAGGGGCGGGGCGGAGGCGAAGGTGGTTGGGGCGTGGGCGGGGCGCCGCGCCGGCGACAGGAGCGCTGAAGCGGAGAGCGCTGAAGCTCGCGGCGCCGCGTTCACGCGAGGAATTGCGTTAGCAGAAACAGGCGAGCGTCAGGCGGCGCCGGGGAGGTTGGGTTTCGCCTGGGAGCAGCAACATGCATCACGGGCCGACGTTTATCGGCGGATCAACATGAACCAAACGGTGAAGAAATGCTCATATAATAATAATAATAATAATAATAATAATAATAATAATAATAATAATAATAATAATAATAATAATAATAATAATAATAATAATAATAATAATTAATAATAATAATTAATAATAATTAATAATAATAATAATAATAATAATAATAATAATAATAATAATAATAATAATAATAATTAATAATAATAATTAATAATAATAATAATTAATAATAATAATAATTAATAATAATAATATTATAATAATATAATATATACAATATATAATTATATAATAATAACAATAATAACAATAATAATAATAATAATGATAACCCTGTGCCTGTTGATCCTATTTTAATAGGTACTACAGATAGATGGCTAGTATTATTTGACCACATAGGATCAATCTTACAAGGATACTAGGAATTAAGACATTTGTATTTTATATATTTATTTTCAGTTTTACCTTTCGCATATTTGGCATGTGCCTTTTTAAAAGCAATATAGAACGAACTGTTGACAATAGTATAAATAATACATTTTTACGTAATAGAAAACAAAGAAATAAATTCCATATATACAATTTGTATCAGTGTTCAACTTACACTATCATGAAACCTCCTTTACAATATGCCGAATGCAGCTTCCAACTTGGTGCTAAGCCAACTCATGTGCCAACTCTTGCATGCAGTTCAGAACCAGATATGTCAAGGGCTGGATGTGCAAACATTAGGGCAATACGGAGTGAAGAGCGATAATGACATTAAAGATGCTTATTTACTATCAATGTGCTATAAACTTCATCGAGTTTTAATATGTCACTTTTTGTGTTCATAGCATCATTCAACATAATATGTACCATTTCAGCAATTTGTCTTTTAAAGGTTTGCTTTTCAATGAGTAAAATTTTGACTTTTTACAATCCAATGGAATGGTTAAGTTCTGTCCTATGTTTGGTTAATGATGATGATGATGATAATAATAATAATAATAATAATAATAATAATAATAATAATAATAATAATAATAATAATAATAATAATAATAATAATAATAATTAGCGCACCCGTGCGAGATCTCTAGCATGTACCCACCCTCTTCCCTATTTTTCCATTTCCATATTAAGCCTGTAATATGTCTCTTACTTCAAGACCCTCCTATCCTCCGTCACAGGTTCTAAACGTGTCCTTGTCATTGATAACAATACAATACACCCTTGTGAATACTATTTTTATTTAATGTTATAACCGAGAAGAATGATATACCCGTATTATTCAGTTGCATAGATATCAAGGTATTTGTTTAATTTCACGTGCAGTTGCATATTCTACGAGCTAAGAACAGGTGGGGTAGAATAGAGAAGTGTTGAACCAGCAAAAATGTAACAGAATGTTCAAGGTGATCTCATCTTGCAGATTACGGTGAGATAAACGTTTATTTGAGGCTGCAGCCTCAATATCTTAGTTTTTAAAGCCCTAGGACGCTTTGTTTAGGAGTTATTTAACGCTATTTATTCAGAAATGCTGCCGAGTGTTGCGGGTTGCATTTAACGTGAATATTAAAGGCATTTTTTTAAACAAATCCTTCATACTTTTTAAATCAAAGTGCAATTCGTTTCGTTTCCGTGAAATTACGTTTCTTTACAACTCTACTTTGGGACGATTATTCAACTTTGCCTGCTAGCTAACGGTGTCCCCCAACGCCTAGAGCTCGTTTAATTTCCACGTTCGAGCGTTAAGAGAGGCATGTGGTGAACATGACGTGTTCTCTTCACCCTAAATAGCCAATCGACGCATCGTTTTCAAATTATCCTCGATTGTGATAAAATGGCAGAATTATAAGATTTCTATTACAATAAAAGGAAATGTAAATGCATTATTAAATGTGTTGATTCATCAAACAAGTAGCTAATAGATCAGGTTCAAATAAAATATACTTCCCACCGTCCCTCCAGAAAAATGTCCCTTTTTTAACATTTTACATATAAAATTCCATGTTCAATATCATTGTCAACATAAAGAACTTTACATGATCCTTTGTTCTACCCTTTGTTTTCTTATCAGAATCAATAAGCTTTATTCCTTTGACCACCTCACTATTGTTTTTCGGCTGATAGAAATACACGGCCACCACGCTTCGAACCAACTCGCTTGACCCCTGCAACAAAAACCTGCGAACGTTCATTGTTCTCGTTGTGGCGGTTGCTTCCGTGCTCTATAAATTGGCATGGAAGGTCGCCGTGAAAGAGACGTTCATCTGCGGCGCTTCGGAGCCCCCCGCCCCCTCCCTCGCTCCCAAGAGAAGGATGAAACTCCCCCCCTTTGAGTTCTTTCGTCTTGTGCCTGGAAGCACCGCCCTGGGAGATAAGTGCGAAGCGAAGGCATTGTGCGAGTACATATATTTCCTTTAATGGAACCCGAATTGTGACAATAGAAGCGTCGCCCTCGGAAGAGCTTTACTCAACACCGGTGATATCCGAGTTGCAGCTAAAGCACCGCTGCCTAAGGGCTTTATGAACTTACGAGCCGTTTGAAATATAGAGTACGAGTGGATGTGCCATTATGGAATCAGTTAAGTTTGTGTGTTCTTCGATTACTGCAAGAGTTTGCTTATTACGCTTGTGGTGAATATTTCATTCTCCCATCCTTCTTGCCTTTGCATGATTCCGGATTCATCACACCGGGAGCAGTAGCTCAGTGCATCAACTGATGTCATTGCAGCGCCTCTGACCGGGGGTCCTAGGTTCGAGTCCTCACGGCGGCAGGATTTTCGACACTAGCTTTTCAGCTAGGTCGGATTCAGTCTGGAGAATTCTAGCAACCGGATGCTCTGCTCAGTAGTTTTCTTTGATCAACACCAGACGAATACCGTAGTAGTACCCCACCAAACGCGCGATCTTTCCTTCCTCTTCCTTGTCCTATCGTCTCCCCTTACACACACACTTACACCAACATGCACTATACTATCACATATTCCGGGAGACCGGTCGGGAGCTTAGAGCTTGTCCCGGCTGGGGCGGTGCCCCGCTGGTGGGAGAGTCCTAGTCAGGGGGAACACCCCGCTAGTCGACGGTAGGTCGGCGCCGGATCTCGCCATCCAGCGGGGGAAGATCACCGCCATATACCGAGAAAAAAATGCACTAGACTCACGGGACTAATGACCTAAGCAGTTGACGCGCCCGGAATCACCAACCAACCAACGACACGAGCTGCGTTGCTAGGACGATTTCAGCCGCTAACTGAAGGAGAGCTGGAGCAGCAGGGTGCTTTGATCTGTCGTTTTCCAAGGTTTATTTCATCTATTCCAGTGTTCCCGATATTTTGCATGGTTTCTTCGGTCTATACCAGGCGAATGCCAGAGCACCTAACCAATGAGCTTTGGCTGCGTACGATCGTCCCTTCCTTTCTTTCGCGCTCACCCCTCTCCTCTTATACACACACACACACACACACACACACACATAATCACTTAACCTAATGTGCACACATACACATTTTCGTCCTGGGCCACAACTCACGCAGGTGATGACGGAGCATGGACTGTTCAGAGCGAAGCTCTCTCTGCTGGACCTAGTGGATACCTCCCGCTGCATTTGTGGTGAGGAAGAGGCCTCGATTCACCTCATCTGTGAATGCCCGCAATGGGCCTCGCGGCGGAGGCTAATCGAATCGTACATTGATACGTCATCTACACGCAGACTCTGACACACTTTCTCGTACGATACTACACGAACAGTCCTTCTCACTTCTTGAAAATTTACCGTGCGCTGTAGTTAACCACAAAAACACTTTACACGCAGTAACTTCGATGGCACAGCCGTAAATTTGCAGTGGTTTCGTCAGAAAGTAGATCCTACCCGGGTCCATAGCCCAAGGGATGGTAACGGGTCGCGAGGATCACTCCCAGCGGACCGCCTGAGAGGTGGACTAGGTCATCTTGTCCTTATATCATTGACTTCCCCATCTAGCTAGAATTGTATGTTGATTAACTTAAAAGCGATGTCAAGGTTGGGGAAAGAGGATACAGGCGACGCCCAAGTGCTTCTGACCCTCACTCAACCCGGCTGCCGCTAGCATGCCACGTGTATTTTGTGACTGCAAAATAAACAATTTATATAAACTTATGTGCACTGCACTGTCATACTTATTGAAAGTCTAAAGGCTGGGACGGTGTCCCGCTGGAGAATATACCTGGAAGAGAAACCCCCCAAATCGAGATGTAGATCGACGCCAGATATCACGTTCCAGCGAAAAGGAACACCGCCACCTTCTGTTAATAACACAAGAGCAGCGCGCATGGTAGATGACGCCAATAGAATCACGAAATACTCACACGCAAACACTTTCCTACCTACTTCCGTGTTCCGTAGACTCCCAAGCCAACTTGGTCGCTCGCGATCTCGTCGTCAGAAGATGGTCGTCGATTTTGGAGACTAAAAATTCTCGACACGCGCCCCTTGAAGAGGTGGCGGGACCCCGCGCTACAGATTTACGGCTTACAAATGAGGGCCCGCGCGTCACGAGAAGCATTGAACAAAGTTTGAATCGACCTCTCTTCGCCCAGGTCTACAAAACGAACGTCTCCTCCCGTGTAGAGATTCTGGAATATTTGTAGCGTTAAGTAAGAGGACAGGAAATGTTGGGACGTTGGAATAAATTCTCTCATTCCTTTCGATTCCTTGCGAAGTGAAGAGCTTGCCACAAGTCGATACATCAAAATTATGTATCTCATTTTCATACAATTTATTCATATCAAATTATGTCGAGACGACTTAATATTAAATTATAATTTTTGTACAAATATTAATTATATTATCTCCAAATAATCTATTATCTATTATTAATATGGAGTCGTCTTCAAATTTACTTCTTAGAAAGTTCAGTTTCCCTCATTTTATTACCACTTTCTTTACACACTTTAAATGGACTTGTTCATAAAAATCTAAGCTATGATATGAGTTTGATTTATAGTTACATCATCGGAATGTTTGATGCTCTATCAACATGCATTCAAAATTTCCATTTTTATAACATAAGACAAATACAATATCTGATAATTATTACAGTTTCAAATAACATTTTTATCTTCTACTAATGTTGCATCACTATTAGCACAATACTGTCCGCAAAATTTTGATTCGTAATTTTTCCGAATGGAGCAGAATAAATCATCTTTTCCAAGTGACGAGGATATTACAACTGAAGAAATAGTTTTAAAGTCTTTTTTCTAAATTATATAATTTCTTTGCGTTATACAAAAATACAAAAATGAAATAACACAAAATAACGTAAGCCAAATAGTATCTTACTCTTACAAATGTATGTGTTAAAACAAAAACTAAGAATCATTCCAGTAATGTCCCAAAAGATAGATAATAGAAGTCAGAACTTCTATAACCAGTGTTGGTGCGTACGGATTTTCTTTGATGTATGAAATGGTTCCAAAGTCTTCTCATTTACCCAAAATTCGGGAATTACTCATAATGACACGTCAAACATTTCCCTTGAGTATTACAAAATGGAACGTGAGGCGGTTAAGTCGAGAAGAGAAATCTAATTAGTGAGATTGTTTTGATAGGGCATCAGCGTGTTTACTGGATATATTTGGGAGATGATAACCCCGAAAACAATTGTGGCATATGTTTTGCATACATTTATCAGGGCTACATGAATGCAAAATTAAGCTTTCCGTCGCGCTAAACCACTAAACAACTCGAAATCGATAGAAATTGCTATGCTGAATACATTTCCTTTAGCGGTTTGCTTGTTTGTGAAGCTGACTGCAATCTATTTCAATCTTGTTGTAAAGCTTGCTTTAAGTAATACCCACATTTTAAAGTATTTTTATACGTATTAATCCTTTTGGTTTCGTAAGGAATCCACAAATCAGAAAGTTTTACCAAAGATGTCGGAAGAAAATTTGTTCAGTGTTAATAACGTTAAATATGAACGAATAACAGACAATTTTTAAATTAAAGCTGAAAAACGCAAACCTATTAATAGCATTAGTTCAATAAGATGTAGAGGAAAGTACTCAAACCCGGGCCCCATTTTGTTTTCGACTGCTTTTAAATCCAATGATCTGCACATTTAAATTAAAATATTTGCAAAGCATATCTTAGTTACACAAATGTTATATTCTAATTAAATGATTGGCCAAGAAGTTTAAGAATAAATTATTTTTTTCATAAACAATATATTTTGTGGATTTCTTAAAAAGGTGTCCTAATGTGGACGTTTTAAGAAATGGGTAAAAAATAAATGAAAGGAAAACTGAAAATAGATTGAACTCGGTATATTTTTACAAAAGTATTCTTTTAACATCTTATACATAAGAAATGGTCTTGTATGTCTTGCACATAGTCTATATATTGTATACATAGACTATAACTATACCTATTTGTCAAAACTGACTTACTTAACGGTGGGAACATATTTTCATGTTATACTGATATTTCTAGTTACAACACACGACGTAGAAATCATGATCATCAAGTGCTATCAACAACTCACTACAAAAAACCCACATACAATTCATGTACGTTACTTTACAACGCATTTCCATATGAAATTAAACAATTAAAATTGGTACACAAATTTAAGTTAAAAGTAAAATATCTTTGGGGCATAACTCTGTCTATGCAATTAGAGACTATACTGATTGTCTAAAAGAAAAATAATATTTAGTTAAAGCAATGATATTGTATAATGAATTAATTTATATTTGTATTCTATAATTTTTTTAAAAACTTAATATGCCTGTAACAAGTAATGTACTTCAGCTTCCGGGTCAATGACCCCCATCTCGATCGTGTTTTTGTCCAGTGTCCCTGATCCATTGAGCAAATGCTGAGATGGCCCCTTGATTTGCTTCTGGGCGTAAATGTAGCTTCACTATGCGCACGTTTTGTTGAACTTTCCTTTTGCTTGTAGTGGCAGTAGAGCTCAGGGTGTGTTTCTTTTTAGTTAGCAATACAGAAAAATTAAATTTGCAGTTCGTTTACCGTTGCAAATAAGTTTTCTATAATTCGGAAACGAAAATATCGTTTTGAAACGTTTTTGAAATGTTAATCTCTCGTTGTTTTTTTTACGATTATTATTATTATTATTATTATTATTATTATTATTATTATTATTATTATTATTATTATTACAATTATTACTATTATTTTTTAACTTTCAACTGTTAATAGTTAAATTGTTGGGAAGGGATTCTGAAACTCAAGAAAGCGTACACAGATGATTTTCTCCCCCATATGTCACATACAGTTTTTTTACTGTTTTTGGCTAAATAAATTTCTAAATATTCTGAAGTGCCATAAAAGTCAAATGTGAAAGCGCTCACGTACTCGTACGAGAACTCTCGCATGTTAAACCCCCACCCTCTTCCTTATTTTTCATTTTCCATATTAGGCCTGTAATATATATTTTTCTTCATAACCCTGTTATCCTATACACTTGTCCTACATGTCCCCTTGTAATTGATAATATTACACTGCAGTATACACCCTTGACAATACACACTATTCTTATTTAACGTTATTACCGAGCAGATAGGTACACCCGTGTAATTCAGTCGCGTAGAATATCAATTAATTAGTTTAATTTCACATACAGTTTCGGATTCTACAGGCTCTGGACAGGTGAGGTAGAATCGAGAAGCGTGGAACCCACCAAAAATGTAATAGAATGTTCAAGAAGATCTCATCATGTAGAATACGGTATGATGAACGTTTATTTGAGGCCTTTGACCTCAATATTTTTTTTTTTGTTTCTAAGACCCTAAAATGCTTGTTTAGAAGTTATTTAACGATATAGATTTAAAAATCTGGCAGAGTGTTGCGGGTTGCATTTGACATGGATATTTACATGCTTTTTCTTTTTTTAACAAACCCTTCATATTTTTAAAGTCAAGTGCAATTCGTCATCGTGAAATTCTCTTTCTTTAGACACGTCATTTATAAAGATTGGTTGTGTGTGAGACTCGCGAAAGGTATGTATACTACTGAAATAAAGGAGGCAATCTTTTCGGCTATTGCGCATTCTTCAGGAGCCCAGAGTGAACACATTAGGGCTTAACAGGCAGATTGTAAGCGAAGGTTAATAGAGCATTAGAGAACGGAGGAAATTAAACGCATATGCGAATTGGGGCGGTGTAAGAAAGAAATAATTACAGAGGGCATCTATTGTAGGAAATGTATGAAAGTTCCATAGTAGCTGCAGTAAGAAATTTCAAGTTGTGGATACTAAAGATGAGTTTGTGAATTGTGATGGGGATAGAGAAAAGTGTGTTGTTGAAAATGCTAGAAATGAGAACGATGAAGAAGGAAATTCAAATGGAAACATTAATAGTATGTTCGAAAACAAATTAGATTTAATATTACAAGATATCATTGGAATTAAAAATAAACAGCAAAGATAAATTGAAAGAAATTTTCAGAGAAGTATTTTTGGAAGAAATAAATATTATAAAAATACAGATGGCAGAAATATCACTATATTCTATGGATTAAATCCTTTATTGATAGAATGTGAACACGAAATTAATCTGTTAAAGAACTAATGTTGCAATGAATTACTCTGTAGAAAGGTATCAAGCTTCAATCATTCTGAATGAATCAAAGACAATTTTGCCAATAAAATCATAGAGAAGCGTCAAACCGTGATATTTTTTTCAAAAGCGAACAAATGGAATCCTACCAACTCTTTGTCTCTACACACACGATGGCCTTCCACTCAATAGAACCCAATGGAATGTCGTTTTGAGAGGGACGAGCACCATCACAAATAGAAGTGAATAGAATCACCGCGCTTGTATGTACAACGTGAACCATACCTTTAGAAGCAACTCAGCTGAATAACATTTGAATGAAAATATCTTCAAAGAACGAACGACTGAATAACGATGTTTGATTGAGGGGTGACGATATTTCTCTTCCGTAATTTTCTGAACTCTCTGCTACTCGAATTCTATTATCCAACTTTGGAACCTGTGGGCAATAAATATGAAGTAAATGTGATTTTTAAAATTGTGTTTAAAATACGACGAACATTTTTAATGATATAAAAGAAATAGTAGTAAGAGTATCTAAGAGCTCCTTTGTAACAAAACGTTTTCAGTCAAGAATATTAGATACGAATATTCCGAGGAGAAACTGGTGTAGAGAAAGAGGGAGTAGTACATACAGGTCTGGCTTGACCATGCAAACACACAATACTTGGATATCCTCTTCGCTCATTCTTAACACGAAGGAAACGCAAATACGCGAAGTCCCATAATGAAAAAATTAAAATCAGTGTTTTCGTGCTCTGTTCGTTATTTTTGGATGTCTATGCTCATCTGCAGGAGAATTAGCTTCTTCATGATGTCATGTGAGAGGGTTGGAGCAGAAATCAAGGCAACTATTTTTTTTTCTAAAAGAAATGTTATCGGATCGCACAACTTCATTTGTAGCGTCAAAGAGTAGGTAGTGGGTTGTGTTCACATCAGCAAATTGCTCTGTGAATGTCTCTATTAGCACGGAGAGTAACGTGAGATCAGGAGTCCAACTACCGACATGCGAGATTATTGTAACACGTTTTGAGTAGCGTTCATACTCCGAGAGCCGTTTGCCATGTGAAAAATGCTCTAGAATGTCACAGGAAATTAGTGGAAGCTCTTGGGAATAATGTCACTCCTTCCCGGACAGTCGCGAGATGGCAGCAGTGTTTCTGCGAGGTCAGGTAGCAACTCGTGATCAGCAACGCACGTGACGACCCGTGACTGTGCGAACCGATGTTGCACGCGTACTAATCGAGCATTTAGAACGGGTAGGTAATACTTTTAGAATGTAGTGAGCTCGCATGTGATCAAATACCTTGGAACACGAGTACTGCCATTGCAAATACCTTAATAAATTGGAGATACACAATTTTGGTGTGTCGCCAAATGTCTATGCACTTAGTATATACCTTATCTTTTCAGATTTATATAACACATTTTCCACCCGTGCTCGTATTCTCATAAAATAAAATAGTTCCCATGACGTATACCTCAACCCTCGTACTATATCTTGTATCTTATAAACTTTCTTCTTATGTTTCAGGTAAGCAGTTTCAATTGCCAAGGCACAGTGGTCAATTCTTCAGCATCAATTCTGGTAATGTAGTTCCATATCCTTATCATTGTTTAAATCTGAATTTGAATCGATTTTGTAAATTCACTGACGAAGGGAATGACCTCGTCCATAACAACACGTATTTCTTTCAATGAGGAGCAGGAGACGCAGGACAATCTTCATAGTTGCGTTAAAAGGAGAACTGCGAGAGGTAGCTCTTTTTTGTTTTAGCCGACGCCGCTAGCCGAATTCGTTTACTACGCTCCGTGAAGTCACGAAGGTTAAGAGAATTCGAGACTCGCGGGTTCCTGGTTGGGTGACCGGCCAGGAACCCCGGGACCTAACGTCGTCGAGCCACTGGCCAAAGGGATAAAAGGCACTGACTGGCTGCGACGTGACGAGACATGACAAACAAACATAGTAATTGTTAAATATAGTAATTACTCAGTACCATTACTTTAGAAGAAAGCGGTCAACGCCCAACAAGGGTTAAGAGATGCGTTGCATCAACAACGACGCAACAATTTTTTTTTTTTTTTTAATTTTAAAAAAGACATCTCTGTTCCGTAAGATCTTCACGAACAGTTGAACTGCAACAACTAGGGCCAGAATGCCCGCTGCTGTGGCACGCGTGCCACTCGCCAACCGCTGGCCAATGAATCGATCGCTCCTCAGGAACCCCCCCCTCCTGGGAAGATTCAAGAAGCAGCCAGCCACAGCGTTAAGCATGCTTTATTTCGCAATGTGGATGCTTAACCATACGCTGTAACATGGTGAATAGCTTACTTTTAGAGAATGAATCTCGCATTATTCTTGTTACGAACTTTTTTTAATTTTAGTACTTCTTGTTCGCCATTTCTGCTTTTTAAAACAAAGATTATATTTTTGGATATTTAACGAGGCTTGAAAATGTCCTTAGGATAGCGTGATTGGATTCTCTGTTGGTGTCTGTTATTCTTACATAGATGGAAAGTTGCTGTAGCTGGGGATTCTGCTAGTATATCATAAACGTTTTTTGAAATTTTGATAATTTAGTCTTGAATTGATTTTATTTTTAATTCTCTATGTAATTGTTCATTGCTTGTAAGCCATAGAGCTTTACTTATTTTTCTGAGGCTCTTATTTTGTGTAATTTGAAGTTTGTTAATTTGGCTATGGGCTACTTTTATCCAAACGGTACTTGCGTAGGTTAGTGAGGATCTGATTACTACCTCACTGAGATTTTGATTTTCATTACTACCTTACTGAGATTCTGATTTTGATAACTACCTCACTGAGGGTCTGATTTATAGATTATTTTACCGCATTCTATGCTAAGTGAAGATTTATGATTATTATTACGGACTGGTTAGTTGGTTGTCAAGTTAAAAGTCTTCATTGTTTGTTGACTTGTTAACTAAACGTTATTTCAGTATATTTAGTTCTCTAATTACGATATTCGTGGTTCCATAATTTAAATTCGCTAGTGTAAAGTCCTCCTGCTACGTTTTGACTGGTTATTTCAGAGACAATCAACACTGGAAATGTGTTCAGAGTCAGTGTTATTCGCTGTATATCATAAAAAAGTCATGAAATTTTACATAAGGATGAGCGTCATTTTCTGTAATATATTGTAGCTTTACAACTTTCGGTAGTATTTGATCATCATTATCAACTCGCTTTTGCTTCGTCAAGAGAGTCAACGAAAGTTATGATACGAAGGACGATACGTCAGTGCAAACATGACTTTAATTAGTCTCCGAGTTTTTAATGACAGTCTATGAAGGAAAGAAAGCTTCTCTTTTGCGCAGAGATAATTTTTACTGAACATCATATTGACATCGCATTAGATTGAAATACATCGTTAATGTATTACTATTTACACATATTCACTTGCATTCGCCTTTCAGAAGTAAGTGGGTGATTTCACGAATATTCTTCTAACAATGTCACCACTCCGCTACTCCATCAGACCAGTTCAGTCAACGAACGTTCATCGCGGGTAGTCCAAATTTAATGCACGTGTGTAAATATGATGGTGACTCTCAGAGAGAACTTGGTGTGTTCTTGCAAACAACATAAATCGAATATTAGTGATCCACATATACATCCTTGAAAACGCCTTTCGTGAAAAACGATGTATTTATTTCCAAAACGCTATAAATCTATCAAATAAAAATCTATTATGGATCATCTAGCTCGCAATGTTTTGTGATTAGTTAGAATGACAAAAATCTAATGGATTTGAGTGAACTAGGCCAATTCAATTTCAATGAAGACCTTCTGTAGCAATTTGAAAGAAATGCTTAAAAACGTGAGTCTCATTTTTTCGTTCGAACAAGTGCTGATTTATTTTGCCCTAAATGTTCTAGACGATTTAAAGTAAAACAATCAAAACTTGACAAGAAATTCATTGAGACCATTCACTATTGTTGAACTGAAAAGAATGGTACGTCAGCGGCTGATTTATAATGAGATTTTATTACAAAATTTACACCTCACTCCACCGAATTAATATTTGACTGAAATACTAAATGAGCTATCATGAAAATGCATATGAACTCTTATATTATACATTTTTCAACCCGTGTTGTAGTTACAAAGGTGTCCCCAGACCTGTTTTCCAGACCGTAATACGAGTATATCTGAAAGTTACCAAAGTTTAAAATGCCTTGAGAGTTTTCATTAAATACTTAATTTTGCAAATTATCATCCATTTTCGTGTTAAATTCAAATGGCGATGAAACTATTTTTACTGAGTAATAGAGTACTAAAACAACTTTCATTTACAGCGTATGAAACACTCCTAGGTACATTATACTTATATACATACATACAACAAGCATAGTCTTCTTGGCTTGCTAATCAATAGGTCATAGCTAATGATGAACTAATAAGACAGAAGCCTTTAAACACAACTCCACCCTGTTCTGATCAATCCTACAAACGGAAATGGCCACTGAAGTTCAACTCTCCTACCCAAACTGGAGCGATTCGAAAATGCCCCTTGTCTGCTCCACTGCTCACCGCCTCTCACTCCTCCCTCAAACACATTAGATTATTAGTCCCTCTTTCTCCTCCGCGTTGCCCGGATGTATGCAAACTGCTTCGGGATCGGGTATTTCCACGATTGAAATCCTCGACGAAATGAGACAAATTACTCGGACGTCTTCTCTGCCCTTACAACTTCACTCGTCTCCCCTCGTTTCGCGCACAAACGTCGCCATTAACAACGCAAAGGAGTTCGCAAGTACTTCAAAGTCCTGTATTAAAGCTTCAAACTTTTCCGACGTCTAAATCGGTCGGTTTAATTTCGGCTGCCGAGTTGAGGCAGAAGTATCAATTTTGCCTTCCGAGCCCGAGACCCAGGAGAGAGAGCTGCTTGGCGAATTGAAGTTACCAACTAAGGGACTCTAGTCGTCACCGCTGAACTGCGAGGCTAAGGGTTTGCGCCTCCGGGCCCTGAGAGATCTGAACGAGGTCTCAAAATTACAATTGTCTCCTACAAATTAATTTAAAATAATATTTCTAATTTTTTTAGTCATCCACTTGTAGAAGCTGTTGTTTCAAGGTATGTGTAGTGCTATAAGTTCAATATGTACTTTCTCACTTTTACTTCATAAGAAGAGATCGTGCTACAGAAAAAGGCGAATTTACAGCGGAAAAACTCTTCTTTCCGGGTCCTGGTAACGAAAAAGTGGACAAATCCTGTTGCTACGTTTAATAAATTAGTTCCTCTAACACGTGTAGTAGTCAGATGTCCTTGATACCCAAAAATTGATTGACTGTAAAACGTCTGTCTGTCTACTAACATGTGAACATTGCTAACATTCTGAAGGAGCATATGATGCAAAAATTATTACGAAATCTTTGTATAATTAGTGTTGTCACAATATTCGAAGTTGGGTTATCATACCAACAATATGATTGAAAAAAAGAACATTGTCTTTCTGTACTGTTACTTTTTTATTTCACAATTTCCTTACATAAGCATTCAGTACTTTCATCTCAAGTCAAAAGAGCAGGGTTCTAAAGTTTGTAGTTTGTAAATGGGCCAGTAATACGATTGATGTCCACATTGTGCAATATTTTCGGGTTTCTTTATAGAAGACGTAAAAAATAATAATGTTAGTTATCCTTTTGAAGACATCTTCAGTGAATAATTACTCTCTATCCATAATCATAATGTTCCTGTGCTTTAGGGGTTAAAGAGAAAAGAGTTCACGTGTTGGTGCTCTTTTGTCTACTTTTTACTGCGCTCAAAGTTTATGCTGAAAACTATTTTAAAATATTCAAAAATATTCCTGTTTAAATTCAGTATCATTTTTTTCTTTCAACTGTTATTATCTTTTTTATATTCAATTCAGTGGTCGTGTAATAGTTTTATTTAAAATAGCACTTAACTATGAATTAAGAAATAATGTAATGCATGTAAATATATAGTTTATTGAATATGTACGAAAAACATACTAACATTCGTTTGCAAAAGGCGTACAAATTTGTCGCCTTAAATTAAAAATACATGAAAATTACCAATCTGGAATAACTTTACAAAGCTAACTATGAGACTAAAAAAGGCCTAAAAAAATATTGGAATATTTTTCTAGCCAAATCATAGGAAGCTAGGAAGGGGTCTTGGAAATCCGATGTACGTGTTTCTTGTAGCTGATACCTGGTACACTTATGCAGTTGTGCGACGAGTCGGTAAAACATTTTTAAACCCACTAGTTGAGTCAGTTGTAGCAAAAAGTGGGTAGGCAACTTTACATACTCGTGCGTCGAGAGCTCTGCTTTCACAGGCGCCAAACAAAAACGTTGCTCAAAGACATCCTAAAGTTGCTCTCGAAGTCCGAAATGTCTCTAAATCGAATGTAGTACATGGAATACTCTTTATGCTTTATTCTACAATAAAAAGTAATTTCAGATACTCCAATACAGCTTGGCCTTAAGGTTCTCCTGCTAATTTTACTAGTGATTTAGATAATTTATGTAAATTATGCCATAAAAGCTATGATCTACTGTATTGGTACCTCTTACGAACAAAACAATCACTCTCTTTGTAATTTTAAGAGGAAGAATGGAAAGGCTATTAAGGTAAACTTCCGGTGCACTTTTCTAAAACACAATAAAAGTTACATCTTTGGTATTTTACAGCAGTTATGTCTGATAATTTTTCAATATGGTAGGCAATTGCTTTGATTTAACGATTTTCATTTAATATTTGTAATTTTTTACCATATGTAAATTTTTTACTAAAAAAGAAATTTCGATTTTTTTGAAAGATTTTACATTAAAGGAGTCTAATATCAAGATCACATTGAGCTGTGAACGACACAATTTTTAACAAATGTTATCTTGAGCGTAGTGTATTTATCCCAAAATAATGTCTACTAAAAATAAATGTGCAGCAAATGGCCTTCAAAGTAAACAGTGACACCCACCAACCACTACCAGAGACTTTGATGTAATCTGTGTCATCCTCTTCCCTTTGCATCTTGATGTTTCTCATCTTTTTCTTGCCTGTTTCCTAAGATCCTCCACTGCTTTATCAGCTTTTTCCACTCGAAATCTAACTTTTAACTCGGAATTGCAAGAGTATATTTATAAAACAGATGCGCGTTGACGTACGCCTTGTCAGAGGGGTTGCAAATTTAAAAACCTGAGAAAAAGCACTGAAATTGGAGATACGGCCCGGCTGTGCTACAGCGGTATTCAGTACACTTTCAAGATACAAAAATTGATTTTTTTTCAATTTTTTTTCAAAATTCCACTACATACTCCCCTTAAGTATTACTCAGAAAAATATATTTTTAACACGCCGTGCTCAAAGTCCTGTTTTTTGTGCTTGTTTTCCGCGTGCGAAACAACTATTTTGTATTATAATAAATATATTTATAGTATAGTACGCGAAACAAATGGACGCATCACGAAACCTGACGAATCATGTGTGAAATATATATCGCACACGATTTAGATTTTATAAAGGTAGTCTATTAATTGAACGGAGAAAAGTTTAGTGTTTCCTAAGAAAAAAAGGCAAGTTTTTATAGTTGATATATTATGTCTTAAAAGAAAAAGCTTAGTGACAAATATTGTACGCGAAATTTAAGTCTTTTGTCACTCAACATACAAGTTGGTAAATGCATGGTTTAAAAAGTTTAGACGCTGGAAACGATGAAAAAGGCAAATTCATCGAAAGGCCTCCCACAAGCGATGATGTGTACAAAGACTGGATCACTCATTCTAGTTTATTGCGCGGTGCCCCTAAATCAGCTGTGTATCTTTTTATACGGATATAATTATCCAGTTATACGATTACAACCTTATAAAACTAGATCTAATTATAAATATCGTCCCAAAATTCTCAAGCTACCTAATGTTTTACTGATTTATTAACCATGAAAAAATATTGTTTATGCTGTGAAATTCCGTAATGTAAAGTATTTGCGTGAAACAATACTGGCGGCCGTCGCTAAGGTCACTAAACATGATGTTGAAGTAGGACACAACAGAACATCGTTTAAGTGTGTTCCGCGCTACAAATAGAGCTCATGCAGAAACTTAATGTAAAAATCAATCAATAAAAAATACACCTTTTAGAAATTGTGTCATCAAATAGAAAGTCACTTGTTATTCTTTGGAGACGTATAGAGATTCATAAGTCGAATTGATTGTAGTCTGTCTCCATGCCAATATTTGAGATAAAAATGTCAATAGTAGCTAAACGTACCCCAAAACATTGTAATTGAGAATAGTACAATTACATAATTATTGTAAATTAATGTCAAGGGGGGACTTTTTCTTCATGGACGGAAAATGTCCTCCAAAATCCTCCATTCGGACTGCACTGGAGAGATTAGCTGCACGGAGCGTCTACGGCTCCCGGAGGACTTCCAGGGCAGCCAGCCAGCCAGCGAGGGCGTTCTTGACGGCCTGACAGCGCATCAGCACAGGTTGACAGCTGCCCTCGCGGGAATTGAGTTGTACACCGGGGCCGAACTCGGATTACCAACGAAAGAAGGAAAATACCCGGCGAGCGTAATTAATTCCCCGGGCCGACCTCCGCGGGTCCCAACTTCGCCCCCTCCCCGCGCTCCGGCATTAATGGGCAGGGCGGTCTCCGCGCCACTCCGCTCCACGCCGCGCCACGCCCCTCCGCCCCTGCAGCGCGTTACTATTCATGCGCACTCCGCGGTGCGCGCCTGCGAGGCCAGCGCCACACCAGACACGCCACGCCAGCCACTCGCGCTACGCCACACTGCACCACCCCACACCAGCCACGTCACGCCACACCAAATCCCACCACGCCACACCACACCATACCACAGCACATCATACCACACCACACCACACCATACCACACCACACCACATCACACCAACCACGCCACATCAGCCACACCACGCCACTCCTCACCGTGCCACACCACACAACGCCACACCAACCACGCCACACCAGCCACTCCTCGCCTCGCCACTTCAACCACGCCAC
>BLKR01006231.1:0-61617 GCA_011170035.1 Teleogryllus occipitalis
GGCGCGGCGGGGCGGGGAGAGGCGGGGCGGGGGCGGCGGGGCGCGGCGATTAAGCCACGGGGGGGGGGGGCAGGAGCGGATGGCCCCGCGAGAGTTAACGGACGGTGAAGTGGTCGCGACTGAGGACAGTGACAATGCTGGGCAGAGGAGCCATGAGGATGAGTGTGGACGTGTCAGTGTCAATGGTGAGGGGTAAAGGCGTTGTCGCTGGCACTGGCCGTAACAATGATAATGAAGGCAATGACTACGGCGACGATGAGTGTGGCGAGAACTTTTCTGATGACGGTGTCGACGTGATGTCGAGGGCGAGTGTCAGGGCTAGGGCGAGAACAATGGTTATGGTATGAGCGAGGGGAAGGACGAAAATGAACGCAATGGATTAAGTGATTACGATGTCTATTATTTAGTTATTTTAATGACAATGGCGACGCCAAAAGGAAAGGCAAAATTTGTGTTGGAAGGTAACCTGGAGGTAGGGCTTCTTGACACTTTGATGATCGTTTTGAAGCATGGGTTGTGACAACAGTGGTAGTGGCGCCGCAGCAAGAGTGGCGGCGTTTGTGAAAGCTAAGAGCGAATAGATATCGGAATGAAGGAAGCAAAGGATTTGAACGGCATGGCAGGTGAAGTGGTGGTAGTGACAGAGAAACGGAAATGCAGTTCCAAGAGCAGCGTGAGCGCAAGCTCTTTTGAACACACGAAACGAAGGCTGGAAAGAGTGTGTTAAAAGTTCACTCACTCATTTGCTAAAGTGTAAAATATTATACCATGATCACAGGGAAAAAGAAAAGTCCATGCCAAATATATCACTGAAAAATGCCATGCGTAGATGAAACTGGAATTAAGAAAATGTGTGTCTTCAAAACACCAATGAAACACAGATTAAAATTGTATGATTTGGGATCCAGAGTGACTGATTGGAATGACGTAAATGAAGTAACTAATGCAGCAGCAAAGCTAACAGTAGTCAGTGAAACCGGTTGGATAATTAGAGAAGTAGCTGATTTCAAGAACTGAGCAGGTGTTGAACTAAAAGCAATGAAGAAACGTAAGCGTATGATTAAAATAGATAAAGGAGAATGCAATATAAGAAACAAAGTGAGAAAGAGAGAGAGAGAAAGCGATGGGGAAGGTGAAAGGAAGGGGTGAAGGAGGAAATGGAAAGCCAAGTGAAGAAAAGAGGAGGGGAAAAGGTGGGGAGAGGGGAGAGAAACAGAGGGGAGGTAAAGAGAGCGTAAGTAAAGAGGGGGGAGGGAAAGATTCTGGAGATAGAGAAAAAACGAGAGAGAGAGAGAGAGAGAGAGAGAGAGAGAGAGAGAAAGGAAGTAAGAAAGAGAGAAAGGGGAGGGATAAATTCTGGTGATAATCAAGAGATTAAATGAGAGCATCGAAGAGGAAATGAAACTAGATTAAGTGTACACGTAAACGAGAGAGAGAGAGAGAGAGAGAGGGGGGTAGAGTGTGTGTGTGTGAGAGAGAGAGAGAGAGTGAGTGAGTGAGTGAGTGAGTGAGTGAGTCAGTGAGTCAGTGAGTGTACGTGTGAGTGCGCGCGCGCCTCAACGAGCGCGGGGAAGTGTCGGTGACACGGGGCTGCTGTGTGGATGAGCGGGGCAGGGGGAGGTGATGCGTGAGCGGAGCGAGAGCCCGCGTGGGCGGGGCCTTGAGCGTGACAGATGCGCCGGGGCGGGGCGAGGGCGGGGCGTGGGCGGCGGCGGACGAGGCGTTGACGGGAACGGCGCGGCGCGGAGGCCGTGACGGAACTGCGCGACGGGCGACTTTTGTTCGCAGCGCCATAACTTAGAGCCGGCGCCGTGGATTCCGATCAGAGGCCCGCCGCCGCGTCAATTTCCACAGTTTGTTACGGCCTCCGCCGCCGCCCCTCCACGCCCCTCCGCGCCGGGAAGCGGAGATTCACAGTGGGACGAAACGACATCCAAACTCGCAGAGCTCACTTTCGATATCTCTCAAGCGAGAAATTCACACAATTCCCTTTAAAAATTATTCAACTTTAATTTTAAAAAATGAAAAACTAAAACAACTGAAACCCATATATTTAGTTTCTTTTTATTTTAGTTTTCAGTTTAGTTTATTGTCAATATTTGCTTTTCCGAAGGGAACTGTTTGGATGTAACAAAAATTATTCTTTTTACTAACATAATAAAGATAAAACACAGGGAGTCGTTTTATGATATATTGCCTATTCTGTGTTTTGCAAGGGATGCAGTTTTTTTCAATGGTTTGCAGGTTTTTACGCTGTTGTTATAAAAGCTGCAGATAAAGAATTGCAGTTCAAAATTGTAATTATGTTATATTTTTTAATTTACATCAAAATTATTCAAATTAATTCCCTACGTCTGATGTAAGACACCAAAAAGGGGTATACTCCATCAGTGTATCTCTCTTTTACTCGTGAAAACAAAAACCACTCTTTTTTAAATTAATACACGTTATATTTTTTACACACTCCGCGCAATCTTAACAACACGGAGGAGAAATTAAGTTGACAAATAAAATTAAAAAGGATTATTATTCAGTAATTATAAGTTAAAATACATTCCTGTTCAAGTTTAGTCAAGGTGAGTAGACTCAGTACATTTTCAATACAATGATACAAGAATGTTACTCATTAGCATAGCAACTTGTACCATTATACTCAATGAACTCGTCAAGAGTTATTTCGAAATACGATAAACAATATGGCTATTTCACATTTTTATTAGTTTTTTTTCCTTTCCATAATACCTGTATTGGCTAACCTGATATTTTGTCTGATATGCTACTCGTACATTACGTTAGATGACGATATGAAAACAACCTAAACCCTAATGGACACATTCCATTATAAGAAGTTATCACGTATCAACGACAAGAGAGAAGCATTTCGAAGCAATAACAAATGTTACCTTCTCTCTTATTAAAGATAATGTTGATGAAGTAACCAGATATGATAATGATTTATTTAATTATTACATGATAAAATGATAATTGAATTCAATCTTTATCGTATTGAGATTAAGGTTATTTCTACAAATTCATCTTTAACCCGGGAGTGCCCACAATACGTACACCCACGCCACATCCCGTAATGTATCTCTCAGATTTAGCTGCGACTTTTTGTGAATGCGAATAAATCAGAAGGTCCATTTACTGAAATAGTATTTTATTCAGTGTGTACATGCCCCCAATGCAACTGTTAACGAATCTTACCCTGCAGATTTCTAGTCTTGATTCTTATGATGAGAAAGGGAAAAATTGACACGCAAAAATCATTAAACATCTTATTATCCTATTAAACAATATTAAATACAATTTCAAATGATTTTTGCATTATTAATGATATACAAATTATTTTAGCATAATCTGAACAAATATATATTTTGCTTTTTCACAAAAATCTTTAGAAAACCTTCGTCTTTTTTTGTGTTCGGTTCGCATTTTTGCAATTGTGCAAGGTTCGCATTTTTTTCATTTTCCTACACACGTCTGCTGCACATCTTCTCTCTCTCTCTCTCTCTCTCTCTCTCTCTCTCTCTCTCTCTCTCTCTCTCTCTATCTCTCTTTGGTAAGAAACTGTGACAGTAAGGCAAATAATTACGTTTTCTGAATAGGCACTTGTCATAGACACGGCAAAAAATAATGCCATGAAACTTACCGGCCAGGAGCTCACAATGCACAATTGCCACGAGCTCACAATGCACAATTGCCAGGAGCTCACAATGCACTGGCGCCATTGTACCCAACGTGTATGACAGGTATCGCGCAGCGCAGCGGTCAAGTTTCAACATGTTCACGGGAAATGATTCAGCAAAAGAATAAGAATAATAGGCAAGGTCAACTAAGAAAAGTACAATGGAGGAATACATGAAATATTAGACGACTAATGTATCGCAATAATTCAGGAACATAAAATTACCCTCGCTTGAATCTCACAGATCTATTGCGAGCATTCCCGGGTTAACAAGAATCACTACAAGATCTCGACTGAAAGTAAGAACTCCCGTGTTCCTTCTGTTCTTTCCTTTCCTGCGCCCGCCTTTATAATCATTTGGACCCAGTGTGCGAGTGAACCGGGTGTGGGAAGGCGGAGGCAATAGGAAAAGAGAGCGGAGCGACGTGGGCCGAGAACAGAGCGACAAAAAGCGGCAACGCGCAGGCGAAGAGTATAATGCGGAACGAGCAGATTACATCGATTGGACTGCGATTGCCGGCGGATAAACACGCCGTGTGACGATAACGGACTCTGTGGATGTGATAGCTTTTCCCACCTCTGTGGGCACAAGCGACACGTCAACACGAAAGATAATTGTCACACTTTTTATACAAATGGATCATGTTGGAGGTGTGTTTGTTTCGAATCTTGGATGTTATATTTGGGAACAGTTTCTTTTTTATTTATCCTTAAAAGTTTGAAAAAGAAGGGTCATTTAGGAATATTTCCAAAATGTATTCAAGCACGGGATGCAAAAAGATAATTGCAATGTCAGTATTATTATAGGATTTGCAAATTCCAAGCTCATCAAATACATTAATTTTGAAAGAAATTGATACTCATCGTTTTGATACAGAAGTTAGAGAAATTGATACTCATAATTTCTTTACTAGTGAATAAAATGTTTAGGTTTCTTATACTTTATGTAGAGTTTGATTTAACGAATTTCTGTATTTATAATGTATAAGATACTAAAATGATAGTTAATTTGGATAACTTTCGCATGACCTTCATTTGAAATTGATTTATCATCTGAACATAATTGCCTATAACATTTTTGGTTCCATACTTTAATTATTTACCTTTAATTAAACCATTAAAGTCATCAGTTCTCTTGTAATGAGTTTTGCATCAAATGCTCGTTGAGAATCCACATTTTTAAAACTTGTGTAACGACTAGCAGAACCCGACAGACGTTGTCCTTCTCTCTCTTTTTTCCTCTTTCTCTCTCCCCCTCTCTTTTCATTATAACTTTTTCCCTATCTTTACCGTCTCTCTTTTCCCTCTCTCATACCGCTTTCCCTCTTTCACCTCTCATTTCCCACTTCTCTCTTTTTTTCCCGTTGTCTTTCCCCCTCCCTTTTTATCTTACTTTTCCCTTAGTCTTTTCTTCCTATATTTTTCCTCTCTTCTCTCCTCCTCCTTATTTCCCTCTCTCTCCTTTCCTCCCTCTTTTTCACTTTCTTTTTCTCCCTCTTCCCCTTTCCCCCTGACTTCCCCGTTTCTCTTTCTTTCTCTTTTCTCCCTCTCTTCCTTCCCTTCTATCTCTTTCATTCTATCTCTCCTTTTCTTTTTCCTTCTCTCTATTTCCCTTTCTCGCTTTCCCTCTTACTCCCTTCCCTTTTCCCCTAACATTTCCGTCTCTTCTCTCCTCTCACTTTTACCGTCTTTACCTCTTTCTCTTTTTTCTTTCTTTCCACCTCTCTCTCTCTCTCTCTCTCTCTCTCTCTCTCTCTCTCTCTATATATATATATATATATATATATATATATATATATATATATATATATATATCTTTCCCATTCTCTCTTTTTTCTCTATTTTGCACCTTTCTCATTTTCCCCCTCTCTCTTTTCTTCTCTTTCTTTTCTCTTCTCTCTTCCCTCTTTTCTCCTCTCCCTTTCTCCCTTTTAATGATTCGTTAATATATTGAACATCTCTCACAGTCTTCTATCACATTCGCTCACCCACTTTTTGAATTATAAGACTATTAAAAATTTTCTCGTCGAGTTTTTAAAACTTTTTTATACAAACCTTGTCCTGATAATAACAAACACACGCGCGCACGCTCGCACGCACGCACACACACACACACACACACACACACACACACACACACACAAGAATTATCCAATTTGGTGCAGACGCTCGAAAGTAATGCGCTTACATACATTTCGACGATTCATTTTTATTTAAATAGATATTTTCATTTTCTAAAAGTGTGTTGCCATTACTACAACACGCTGCCATGCAGGGGCACCCAGAGAACTCCAGGGTTCAGGGCGTATAATCCGAAGGGTCCCCTTATTTCAAATCAAACATTCCTTCCTTCCTCAATCCATTAACAGAATTCATTTCTTGAAGCATCAAAAATAACAAATGGCATTCAATTTGGATTAGAGATAAATATATTTTTATTTCTTTTAAATGAAATAAAATGGAGCCCCAATTAAGTTAGGGGCTGGGGAAAGTGGCCCCAGCTCCCCCTCCTGGACACCCCTGCTTAAATATGTTGAACACGCCCTTATTTTTCAATATATATTACGTTTCAATTAAGAAAACAATGGTACCTTTCATGATGTTCTATCTAAAGTATATACCATAATCATTCTTAAAATTCATTTCTTAAAGTATTTTACGTTATATTTATTGTCCTTTCTGTGTTCTTTTATTGCTAAATGTGACAATCACGTAACACATCTAGTCTTAAGTTCGCAATACAACTATTCGTTAAATTTCGTTTGATTATTCTCTTAGAATCATCATCTTCACTTCATATTTTCTTCCCAGAGCCTTGTGATGTTATGTTATAAAATTTAATCTTTCAGTTTAATATGTTAGTACATGGTAACGAACGGCATTATGATACACACATTTTCTTTAATTTTAAGGTCGCATCTAGGTCATTAGCAACCACTATTGAAGTTAACGTAATGGTAACTGTGCAGATGAAACGATATGGTGATAAGTGGTGAAAGAACAAACACAAATACAATCATGCCCGAGGCGGGACTCGAACCCGCGATCCTTCGGTCCGGGATCGCTACGACACTACTACCTTAGCGATCTTATCGCCACCGGATCGGCTCATAAAAGTTATTCTTGTAGATTCCTTAAAAAAACAAATTATTGCACAAACGTCTCTTATATAATTCTTCTAAACATTTGCATTTACAAGTCAATGTAGCGAACATATTCCTTGTTGATATAAAAATGCTTTTTCTTAGTTTAGCACATAAAATTCTCCTCTACACTAAAGAGGTTTTTGTCTTCATTAGGTCCAGATCTTTTGAAACAAAGAAAAACGCAGGAGTTTCCTCTCCCAAATGAGTAACAGCGGTTCCATCGAAGTGATGCTCAAACCTTATGTGATATCGTTTTACCCAAAATATGAAATGCGTTAGTATCAACTGAATTAATATACATATCAAAATGATATTAAAAAACACTACAACCAGTTTCCATTTACAGAGCTCCATATCTGGGGCGTAAAATTATGCACGTAGCAAAATAACGCCAGAATGCAATTTCGAAAATGGATATGTTCCAGAAACACGATATGGCTTCTAAATGCCAGTAAGCGCAATCTGGTTACAGAAAAATACACTCGTTTCATTCAACAGACGCACATCGCACACGTTTCATTCAACAGACGCACATCCTGAGGACTCTACTGGATGCTATGCTGAAGTCAAGAATAAATTGCAACAAATTAAAAAAACATTTATGTATTTAAGAAATAATAATAAACGTATTTAGTAAACGTAACAATCTTTTTCTGCCAGATTGTATTAAAATATTTTCAGATGAGGTGCAGCAAAGCCATAAATGTTTAGAACATTTTCTGTACTTCTGATCCTTTCCTCGGAGGCACTGATTTCAAAGTTTCTTTCAGAAGAACTAATTCAACACTGTTACTCATATTATACAACATGTGTGTAAATCGATGGATACTAAATTAAAATTGCAACATGTATGTGGGCTGTATGAGAACGAGGGATTTTTCACGAAGCGATTACGCGTCGAAAGGTTACGAATTTTTTTGCTAAACATTCAAGACGAAGCTAACACTAAGAATGAAGAAAATTTCTAATGATGAAAGTACTAAACGATAAAACGTTGACTCTTTACCTAAATAAATGCACACGGAAAAATACGCCGAGGTCCATCTCTGACCCCCCCCCCCGATATGCTACTGTCAATATCTTTGCGCACTGTATCAACTCAGGGCAATGAAAAACATATTCTCCACTTCCTACTTCAAGTTCAATATACGAATATGTGTTCTTCATAAACTTATACGTTGTGTAAAATAATTTTATGACTCGGATATCCTTTTTGGTACGTGGTTGTGGAAGTTAATTCAACACAATATATACACTACGGATTGTTTTTTAGCTTTTTTGACACTCAGGATTTTACTGAATGTGTGTCTTTCCTATCACGTTTTAAAACTGTGGCATTGAAAGTAAAAACGGATTAATAATTGAAGACAACTCGATAGACGCAGTTTATAAAGTAATATTAAAAATATGGAATTATCATTATTCATTTCCAATCAAAACCTGCTTTGATAAGAATATTGCAAACACCCGGTCACGAGACATGTCAGACTCATCTGCATTTTCTTCAATAACTACAAAGAAGCCTTTGCCTCGTTACCAGGTAGGCGGGCCTCACGCTGAGCGGTCGCTAAGCGATCGAGTAAGGCGATCGGAGGGCGACTTCGTGCTCTCCTCCGTTGGAGGTCCCTGGTTCGCACTCACGGCCGATGACCGATCGGCCGATTCGCCGCTCGGGTCGAGTCGTGGCGGCGGTGCGGGGCGAGGAAGGGAGGGGCAGGGCGGCGAGGGGCGGGTCGGTGGTCGCGGGTGGGCGCCGGGGGTCGATTTCCATAATGAGACCAGGACTTTAAATAAATTGGGAACCTGCTGACGGGACCGTCGGCCTAATTCCGCGAAGGCGGTCCCCGGGGAGGCCGGGCGAACGGGCGCGCCCGCGGGCGGGGCGGGGGCGGGGCGGTGGCCGGCAGGCGGGCTGGCCGGCCGGGTCGGGGCGGCGGCCAATCTGAGACGTGATCTTGCTCAGCGCGGCCGGAGCGAGCGAGAGTCAGGGTAGAGCGAGAGCGCGGCCGCCCAGCGGCGGCGGAGGGAGCGCCGTATCAAACATGTCCCCGCTTCTGCCAGCACCGGCGTGGGGAGGGGCTGCGCGGGGCGGGGCGGAGCGGCGCGGGTAGTGCAGGGAGGTGCGGGGCGGGGTGGGGCAAGGTGGGGAGGCGGGGGCGGGCGGGGAGGAGCGGTTCGTAGCAGGGCGGCGCGGGGCGGGCGGGATGGGCGAGGCGTGGCGGGGCGCGACGAAGCACGACGGGGCGGGGAGGGGAGGGGAGGGGCGGGGCGGGGCGGGGCGGGCAGAGTGGGACAGTTCGGCGCGGGGAGCTGCGGGTTGGAGCGGGATGGGCCGGTGGGTCAGGAGGGGGAGGGGGTTGGTGTTGGGAGCGGTGGGGGCGGGAGGCGGGGCGGGGCGGGAGAGAGGCGGGGCGCTGCGGGGAAGCGCGAGGCGGTGGGCGGGGCGGGGCGGCGGGGCGGCAGGATGGGGCGAGGCTGTTACTGGCGAAAACGGTGAAGTGGCAAGTAGGGGATGGACTACTCAACAGACAGGAATATGGAGAAAAATATTCGTAGGTGTTGCAGTGAAGTAAAGGTGAATAATGAGAATTACTAAAAGCCATTAACAACCGACTCAGATTATTGTGGTGATAAATACAGGATAGCGACACACGAATGTAATGTTTCAATCTAGGTAATGTTTCTCTCGGACATTTCTGTGCTTACAGATAATAGCATATTATGTTCTGACCCTGTTTCGCTTCAGAGCGTTCTATTACAACAGAAAGTAGCGTTTTAATGCTTAGAGTAAATGATGTGAGTGAGTACTGATTACGAGCTCGTCAACTATTGAGGTCATTAATCCTGTATGTTCGGTGCATGTGTATCCTGTAGCGGTGGTGGTCCCATAGTCGAATACGAGAAACCACAAAGAACTATTGTTCAGAGCAGCCAGA
Organism: Teleogryllus occipitalis; assembly: GCA_011170035.1. NCBI lineage: Eukaryota > Metazoa > Arthropoda > Insecta > Orthoptera > Gryllidae > Teleogryllus > Teleogryllus occipitalis. The sequence continues at coordinate 9,771 of BLKR01006231.1, forward strand.
CATTAGAATTCTCCTCCAGGCGGCGGTTACCTTTAGCTCGACATCAGCACTTCTCACATAACTACGTTGTTTAGTCACAATTTGTATAGGTAGTATTTAAACACCGCCACTGGCTGTATTGTGGCTCGAAATATACGATCCTTTGGCCAATGGCGCTGCAGAGGTAACAATGCTGTCACTGAGCCATCGCATCTAAAGAAAATCACGTGTTTATGCCGGGATTTGACCATACCTGAGATGAGGCAGTGCAAAATTTCCCAGAGCAGGAACACGAAAGAGATGTTTTGTGAAGGGAAAAATTGTCCGAGAAAAATTGTCCGAGACGCAAAGCGACGAAGAATCGTAAATCGGTGTAGGGTACACAAATTCGGAATAAGCATGATTATTGTAAAATATGAAAGATATGTTTGCAACATTATCGTGCACTACAAAAACAGAGTAATTCGAATTCCTAGAGCAAACGTACTTGCAGGTCAGAACATGATGGAAACTGCAGTCTTAGCAATCACGTGAAATATAGCGGACTAGCGTACCCGTGCAAGAACTCTCGCATGTTAAACTTCACTCTGCCCCATTTATCTATTTCCATATTAAGCCTGTAATGTATCTTTTTCTTCAAGACCCTGTTATCCTCCGTCACTTGTTCTATGTCTCTTGTAATTGACGTTCTTATTTAACGTTATTACCGTACAGAGAGGTACACTGAGAGTGTAATTCAATCGCATAGAATATCAAGTAATTAGTTTAATTTCACACACAATTGCAGATTCTTCATGCTTTGAACAGGTGGCGTAGAATCGAGAAGCGTCGAACCAGCAAAAATATAATGGAATGTTCAAGAAGATCTGATCCTATAGAACACAGTGAAGAACGTTTCTTTGGAATCTTTGTCTCCAAAATTTTTGTTTTCCAGGCTCTAAAACGTTTCGTTTAGGTGTTATTTAACGTTATAGATTCAAAAATGTTTGCGGGTTGCATTTGACAAGAATATTTAGATGTGTTTCTTTATGGTGAGATGTGGATCACGGGATTGGTCAATTAATAAACAACATTCGTTTTCCAACGTTTCGGAATAAATAATTCCTTCCTCAGGGCTTACTAATATACAAGACGGTTAAACGTCATGTCTGCCTCCAGACCAACTCCAGCATGGAGTTGCTACGTACTTTCGGCCCGTGGCCCTGGTCAGACCTGGCGTGCAATGGACCTGTGGGCTGCAGAAAATCCATGCTGGAGTTGGTCTGGAGGCAGACATGACGTTTGACCGTCTTGTATATCAGTACGCCCTGAGGAAGGAATTATATATCCCGAAACGTTGGCAAACTCTTGTTTTATTAATTGGCGAATCCCGTGATCCACATTCCACAATTTATTAATGGTCGTGAATTCTTCAATGTGTTCCTTTAATCAAATACTTCATATTTTTAAAGACAAAATGCAATTCGTCACGTCTCCGTGAAATTCTCTTTATTTAGAGGCCCCATTTATAAAGATTGGTTGCATGTGAGAGCCGCAAAAGGTTTATATACTACTGAAATTAAGTAGGAGATGCTGAGGAGGAAGCGGTTTCCGCCTGGACTCGCTGGCGGCGTCAGCTGGCGTACCAGCGAAAGGAGCATCGCGGCCGACGACCGAGAGAGCGGAGATGGATGTGGGGGCGTGGGCGGGGTTAGGGGGTGGGGGTGGGGGAGATCAGGGCGGAAGCCGCGGTCCGGCGGAGGCGGCGTGGGCCATCGGGGATTCCCCGAGCGTGCGGCCGCGTCGCCCGACTGCTCCGAAAGCTAATCAGCGCCTTTTAAATGACGGCGGCGCCACTTGCGGCCGAGGCCAGAGCTTTGGAATTACTCCGGGAGCAAGCCGGATTCGATGGAGTGACGCGGTACTTACAGCGGAGAAGATACGTTAATACTCGGAAATCTTCTTTTACGATTTTGTGCATCACGGGAACGAATTTTTTATAAAGTATATTTCGGAAATGTTTTTCTCTTATTTCTTATGTTTAATCGGAATATTTTGATTTAAACCCACACATTAAAGTAGTATCATTTGTCAATATATAAATGCAAATAAGAAAAGAAGAGTTAATTCACGGTTAATACACAAGTTTATACATGGAAATCTTTTTTGACGATCTTGTGCATCACGGGATCGAATTCATGTAAAGTATATTTCGGAAATGTTCTTCTCTTATTTCCTATGTTTAATGGGAATATTTTGATTTAAGTCCACACATTAAAATGGTATCAGTCATCAATATATATATATATATATATATATATATATATATATATATATATATATATATACGAAAACGAAAAGAAGTGTTAATACAAGTTAATACACGGTAATATTCTAAGCATGAAATATTTAGTTTTTCCAAAAAATATTAAAAAAATAAAAAAGAAGCACTCCAAAAAATTAAGATTGTATCTTCCACGCGGGCGCGCAATACAAACTGGCTGCCACGACATTGCAGACACTGCGTCTGCGACAGTGCTAAGCGTTGCTTTGCTTCTTCATGTCCTGTTATTTTCTATGAGGATAACATCACAAACCGCAAATTATAATTATTATTTAATAGGGCTCAGTTTTACGTAAACTATTTATTTAATTTAGTAAATCGACTGAAAATGCAATTTTTTTCTTTATGAAAACTACGACATGGAACCGCTGAACCTGTTCTAGTAGGACTTATGGAAATTAACGAAACTTGCGATGTCCAAATTATTATTCTTAACAATAAATATCTTTAGTGGTATTTAAACACTTGTGCTTTAGATTGGCACTTAAACTGCAGACTCTGCTCTTAATGTCCTAGACACATTAAAAAGCGTTTTGTGAATAAAATGTTCATTCTACCTACACACTGCATATTTTGCCGCTGCACATCGCATTTATGACTTTGAACCAAACAATTTTAATTAGTCTTGTAGACTGAAGAAACAGTACACATAAAACACTTATACATTTAAAGTATACTCGTGTACGGTACGCGATAATTTCCTCACAATCTTATCCGACATTTTCACCTACAACATGTAGAAACGAGGCAACGCTTTTGCAGACGTCGCAGTGACTTTGTGGTCACAGCAGCTGCTTTGAATTCCCCCCCCCGAAAGTTCATTATAACCCAATTTTCTTGGAAAAAAATATTTTTGCCTTCTCTTCAGGCGCAACGTTGGTTATTTCTGCTTACTTTAATTCTAAAATATTATCTAATTCTAAATATTACCAACCGGGTGACGCTAAACACACTCCATAAAAGACATCTGGCTTACTTAGTGATTTGCCTACTCTTCAGGAGCAACGTTCGTCTATTCTGCTTACGTTGATTTCTAGAACTGACGATAGTAAAACCCAATCCTCCTCTCCTAGAATTTTGGAATTCTATTTCAAGTTCCCTACGATCATACGACGCTCTCATTGTTCAATAGCTAGTCCGGTAGTAGTTTTAGTTAATATTACCAATGGTGTGACGCTTAAACACCTTCGGACATTTGCATTGATCGGCAGGTTGCCTACTCTTCAGGCGCAACATTATCTTCTACCTCACACGATCTAGAACTGACGACAGTCAAACGAAAACGTGGAACTCTTCCTTTGATATCGGAATAATATGTCATAAATACACGGTACACGGTGATACAGTGCTAGGGTAGGAAATCTCTGAACCGAGAAGGGGCGAGTTGGAGCGTGAAAACTGGTTACAACGAAATATCACCCAAGCTTAACGCGGACTCCAGGAAAGGGGAAAGGTCGTTAGTCGATGGGTGGCGACTGCAACTCGGAAAACGTATTAGTGTAGTTGATTGACCTATTAATGCGAGAGAAAGAAGACAAGCGAGCTGCAGTATGTAGCGTTGCTGGATGACATTAAGCGGAAGCGGGTACAGAAAATGAGTAGCGCAACTGCCGAGGGGAGAAGACGAGGGAGGGCAGGTGACAGGGAACAAATGAACAGGGTAGCAGGAACGTGGACAAATTGGTGAGTACGGGGGATTGTGAATTACAGAATAGGACAAAACGCTGCGAAAGATGAAACAGACAAATGAGGAGGGGGAATGGGCGGCAATAAGTGGGGTTCGTATCTAGTCGCATTTTGGAAGATGCGAATTTTTGGAAAAGACCATTAGTTCGAATTAAGTAGAAATGAGAGGAGAAAAGAATACATGCAAGAAGAGTTGTGAGATCTACTGGCTAGGGCGAGAAAGTAACTGTCATCTATAAGTAAATGGCTATGTCGGGAAGGAGGAAGTAACAGAACTTGGACGAGAGGCAGTCGAGGCAGGCACGAGATGAGACGGTTGACGAGGCAAATAGAGAGCGTGCAGGAGGGCGAGAGACGTTCGACAGGAGGCGACAGGGGAGTTGGGAGGAGGGTGACACGATGACGGGAGGGCGATAGGAAGGCGACAGGAGGGCGACAGGAGAGCGACAGAAGAGCGACAGGAGGGCGACAGGAGGGCGACAGGAGGGCGACAAAAGGGCGACAGGAGGGCGAGAAAAGGGCGAAAAAGGGGCGAAAAAGGGCGACAAAAGGGGGACAAGAGGGCGACAAAAGAGCGACAAGAGGGTGGCAGGAGGGCGACAGAAGGGTGACAGGTACGCGACAGAAGGACAAGAGGAGGGCGCCACAAGGGCGCCAGGAGGGTGCCAAGAAGGCGACTGGAGGGCGACCGGAGATGGAGAGATAGGCGATAAGAGTGGGAGACGGAGGTGACAAAAGAGCGAGAAGGATCGCGAGGCAAGAGCGAGAGGTAGGCGAGAGGTGAGGGCAAGAACTCCGTGAGTGTGTGTGTGAGAGAGAGAGAGAGGAGAGAAAGAGAGAAGAGAGAGACGAGAGAGAAAGAGTAGAGAGAGAAAGAGAGAGAGAGGAACGAGAAAGAGAGGAGAGAGAAAGAGAGAAGAGAGAGAGAAAGAGAGAAGAGAGAGAAAGAAGAGAGAGAGGGAGGGTAGAAGGCGAGCGAGCAGACAACTCGAGACGGCGGTGGAGGGGAAGGAGGAAGGTCGCTCGCACCAGATATTGGCCCTTATATATTGCGCACATTCTTTGCTCACTGCTCGGTGCGATAAAATATTCGCCCGCCGCCCCTGCGCCTTAATCATATTGAGTAGGCGATCATCGATCACGGCTGATTCGGCCGACGCCCACCCTCGCGCTCTTCTTCGCGATCGCAGCGCGCACGCCTCTCACTGCGACGACGAGGCTCAACTCCCTTCAGTGATTTATAAAACTCAGTTAACAATCAACACGACACGGACGAGGGCTCGCGGGCAGGCCGAGATCCTCCGGCGTATGTGCAATCCGCGCGATAACCGTCAGTGATTTGATTCAATGCAATTTGCGAAAACCTCGTTGCGACTGTGATTTTTTCGCTTATTCATAAAGGGGAGCTTGCACAACATCGCCAGCCTTTCGTTGAAGGATATCTCTAGAAAGAAATTAATATACCGGAGAGGAAGAATTGGGTTTTCATGTCATAAGGTACTATATTTTTTGGTGAAAAATGAAAAAAAAATGAAAATAAAATTAGTTATTGAAATTAGCGAAGGAAATTGTAGTTATGTACGTGTAAAAATGGGAGTTGGTGTTTTTGTCATACTCATCGCAAAAAGTATAAGAACATGTAAATATTTTTTTGTATGAATGTTTCACAACAACTTTCAGTTTCTGGTGTATATTTAATAAAGTTAGCTGTTTTAAACGATATTATTCACTTGTTTCTTTTTCTTCTGCATTATACTTCTAAGAAACTATTTAGAGTATTATTTCTTTTTCCATTTATTGAAGAATTATTGATTTTCATCAGCAATATTAATCGTATGACTCATTTCTAAGAAGCATGACTTCTCTTTGCTATCTTCCGAATGAAAGTGCAAGAAACTTCTCAATTCTGGACATCTTTCAATCACTGTTTGAACAACACATAATTGTATCTTCATTTATTAAATTTGTGAGCATGCAGTCGCTGTCTCTTGGTTTCTTAAACTTCCACTTTTTCTTTGAAGAGTGTGTTATTATGATTTTTAAAACACAAAAAATCTGATAATTTTTTTGATTTTCACAAGATGATTGAATGTAAATAGGAAAAATTAATGTATGAGTGATATAAATGAAATATTTGTGTATTATTTAACTTTGTATCACGCTTTTAAAAATTTAAATTCACCACCAACTTTCAAAGTTGAAATATGTATATATCTACATAATGCATGAATGCATTCTGAAATGTAATTCAGTGTAATCATTGACCTAGATAAATTGAAGTATGTGAATCGGATCGACTTCGCATAGCAAAATTGCAACTTCCTTTGCTGGTATTTGTACAGTTCACTCAAATCACTTCTAGAAAAACGTCTGTATAAACAGATAAAATAAGAAGTGAAGATCCTTCTCGAATGTTTTCTCCTGCGTCGTTTGAGCGGGAGGGGCAGAGAGGAGAAGATATTTCTGAGAATCCCGGTAGGTGTACGATCTCCGACGCAATGGAGAGGCAACCTCGCTCCCTTCGACAGAGCAGTGGCGCCGGAGCGTCTCCCGAGCGAAAAAGAATCTGATGCAGCGGTGGAAGCGGCGACGGCGGTGGGGTGGCGGAGGTGGAAGTGAGGCTGGGAGAGGCGACGGGGATGGCGGCAGCGGTGGGAGCGGCGAGGGCAGCGAGGGCGGCGGGGACGGCGGGGACAGCGGTGGCGGAGGATGCGGCGGGGGCGGCGGCTGGGGCGGCGACGGGGGCGGCGACGGGGGCGACGACGGAGGAGGTGGCGGGGGAGGCGGCGGCGGGTGTGTGTGGCGGCGGGGGGAATGGTGGCGATGATGGTGGTGGTGGTGGTGGTGGTGGTGGTGGTGGTGGTGGTGGTGGTGGTGGCGGTGGTGGTGGTGGTGGTGGTGGGGTTATGGTGGCGGCGGCTGGGGTGGTGGCAGCTGGGGCGGCGGCGGGGTTGGTGGCGGTAGGAGGGGCGGCGGCGGAGCGACGGCGGGGTGGCGGCGGGGCGGCGGCGGGGGCGGGGACGGCGGCGGCGGCGGGGGCGGGGGCGGCGGCGGCGGCGGGGGCGGCAACGGGGGCGGGGGTGGGGCAGGGGCAGGGGTGGGGCCGGCGGCGGCGGCGAGACTCGCGTTGTAGGCGCAAGGCGAGGTGCGATAGTGGCGACGCGGCGGTCGCACGGGAATTGAAGAATAACACCTTCTCCAGGCGCCAACAACAACACTTGGCGCCAGTGTTGGGGAAGACGCAGCGGAGTGACACGGCCGTGAGTAGCCGCGCAGAACGGAGGTAGGAAGGCGGGATGACCAGGTGTGTGTGGGGTAGCAAGGGAGGGACGAAAGAGGAAGAGAGACTGAAGAAATGGAGATAGGTAGGGGATATGAAATAAGGTAGGGAGGGAGGAAGGATGGACGGAGGAAGGAAGGAAGGAAGGAAGGAAGGAAGGAAGGAAGGAAGGGAAAAGAAGAAAGAAGTAAATTTTATGAAAGAATAATTCTCGGGCCTGAACGTCAAATACTCCTTTGTAGTTCACGAAGTAATTGTATGCCAATTGCCAAGATGATAATAAAGCGGTATTACTATAAATTTATTGAACATCAGTATAAACGTAATATTTCTATCGCCACTGTCTCGATGGCAAGGTCTTAATTATATCATAGAAGAAAGATGTGTGTTTTTCCACGGTAGTTCCAAGGAACATTTGTATATTATAAGAAACATTTCCCAACACCAAAATAGCAGTTGAACATAATTGGATCTACCCGACGCTCTCCCATATTTATCTTATCTTTTGAATAATTAGAAACATCAATAACTAAAAACATTAACAGCAAAATCTTGGAGAGTCGGATATATGAAGACAAGATAATATCAATATGTTATTACGTGAAAATTTTAGGAATTTATTTATAGGATAAAAGGGAGTACGTTTCTATGACGGGTTATTGTGTTGAGATTATTTGCATGAGATTCAATGGAATAATTCAAAATCGTTATTAATGTCATGATAATTTTTTTTAGAACATTTGAGTAAAAACTTTTTTCGAAGTTGACATTGTATTTGCTAAGAAGAGTTTTGTTGTTACTTACCAAGGATAGTAGAGAAACCTTAGAGAGTACCATGATAAAATTTGATAGAATTTTTGATAATAGCAGATAAAATAATAATCTTAGTCTATTGAAATTTTACAGCACATCGTATAACAAAATTCTCTGTTAAAATGTTTTGCAAAATATCCTTGTTTATAACTTCTTTAATATTAATTTCGTTTTGGGAGATTTTTAGCGTTTTCAAACTAGAAATTACAATTATATCTAAGGTATCTGAAATCTGGTTAAGTTAATAAATTGGTTCTGACGGAACTAATGGTTTTAAGATAAAATTTGTTGTCATTATTCGAAATTGTGGTATTAATCCAAACCGAGTCTAACTCTTTTTTCTAACCCTTTTAGAGCTGGCAGTAGTGTCAGTTGCAGCTCGTATACGCTCCAGGTCACGCTGGAGCTGAGCAGTCGGTGCGCAAATTCACCTAGCAGAGGCTGTGTGTGCGCTAGACTAGTTGCCTACTATCAGTTGAGGGTTTTCAAATGCAGAGTGTGGAAGAAGCCGATTTACAACAGAATCGTATGGGGGTTATTTTTACTTTCTCTCTCTTACTTCTTACCGACCGAATTTTTGAACCAAAAAACTATTCGCGCGTCCACTGCTATGGTCATTAGTCCCGTAAGTGGAGTGCATGTTTTTTTCTCGAGAGAGGGCGATGATCTTCCCCCGCAGGATAGCCAGATCCGGCGCCGACCTACCGTCGGATAGAGGGGTTTCCCCCTAACGAGGACTCTCCAACCAGCGGGGCACCGCCCCAGCCGGGATAAGCTCTAAGCTCCCGACCGGTCTTCCGGAATATGTGGTAGTGTAGTGCATGTTAATGTAAGTGTGTGTAAGGGGAGAGGATATGACAAGGAAGAGGACGGAAAGATCGTGCGAGGCCCGTGGCCCGTTTGTTAGGGTACTGCTCCGGCATTCGCCTGGTGTTGATCGGAGAAACCACGGAAAACTACCGATCAGAGCAACCGTCCGCTAGAATTCTCCTCCAGACAGCGACTGAATTTGACCTAGATTCATCTTGTTTTTTTACGATATTCGTATATGGTAAATTCTTTTCTTAAATACGTTATTTAGTCAGAATCCATGTTTTGTGAGTTCATGATCTCGAAAAATCCACTGTCGTGGAAACCCCTGTCTGTCTGGTTCGGGAAAACCAATCCGTCTGTCTGGGGTCATCGCTGACGCCTAAACTGTTCAGCCGATATTTTCCAAAATCCATATTACCCAAACGATCTAAAAGAACTCGACGACTACCAGTTTGAAACGGATATTTTTATTTTTGGAGATATCTTACATGAAGTCTTAATTACATTTTGAAAATTTTCCCAAAAATGGCTCCAAATGTTTAGAGAAAATTTCATCCTCATATAGTGTAAACGCCTTTTAAAAGAATGGCTCCAGTCTCATTTTTGTTCAAACTCCTTATTTTTCGAAAGTTGCAAAAGTTAAATTTTTTTTCGGGCGGACGGACGGACGGGCGGGCGGGCGGGCGGGCGGGCGGGCGAGCAGGTACGTGGGCGTTGGGCAACTGTTGAGCAGAGGACGGACGAGGGCGTGTTGGGGCGAGCGACAGGGCGCTGCATTTTTCATGTGGGGTCGCGCATTCCCTTTAGGGCGCGCGCCGCCCAGGGCTCAGATTAGTACCGCGCTGGGCACTGGGCGCGGGGAGCGGTGCGTGGCCTGGAGGGGAGGGGAGGGGAGGGGCGTCAGGAACTAGGTGCGGGCGTGGGCGCGCGACGGTAGGACCGCTTCAGCTCGCGACAGGCCGCATTCGGGCGCGCTCCCACCCCAACGACCTCGCCGCCGCCGTCGGTCTTCCTATTTGCGCGACACACCTGGGCACCACAGCTATGCATTTTTTGTTTTTTCAATTTATTTCCTCCAGTTTGATTGATTGATGCTTCCGAGTACGTCAACTATTAGGTTTTTTGATTTTATTAATTAATGATTCCGGGCGCGTCAATTACACAGGTAATTAGTTCCGTAATTGAATTGCATTTTTTCCATCGTGAGGAGGCGGTGATCTTCCTCCACTAGATGGCGAGATCTGGCGCCAACCTACCGTCCACTAGCAGGGTTTTCCTCAACCAGGGATCTCCCACCAGTGGAGCATCGCCCCAGCTGGGACAAGTTCTAAATCCCCGACCGGTCTCCCGGAATGTGTGGTACAGTAATGCATGTTAGTGTGTGTGGGTGGGGGATAGAGCAAGGAAGAGGAAGGAAAGATCGTGCACGGTTCGTGGCCCGTTTGATAGGGTACTGCTCGGGAATTCGCCTGGTGTTGGTCGGAGAAACCAGGGAAAACTACCGATCAGAGCAACCGGCCGCTAGAATTCTCCTCCAGCCAGCGACTGAATTCGACCGAGCTGAAAAGCTAGTGTTGAAAATCCTGCCGCCGTCACGACTCGAACCTAGGACAGAGGTACTGCAGTGACAACAGTTGATGCACTGAGCTACCGCTCCCGGTTCAACTATTAGTCCCCTTAGTGTAGTGAATGTCCAGGAAGAAAATAATTTGATTAAAGAATTGTACAAGCGCGAAAGATGGGTGTTAAAATGCTACAAATTTCGCCTAGCACAGGACGCTAGAGCGATTTTTGTAGCCGGTTGTGTCTAGACGAGCACTGGCAACTGTTGAGACCGATCACGCCCGTTCCTTCACTGAGCGCGCGCAGCCACCACCGACATTCTTTGTCTGGAGGAACTTTCTCTGGTCTAAATGATCGCATCTATGGATTCTTTTGAGAATTCTGATATTCGTGTCGTTGGGAGTGAGTTGATGGGCAGCTTAGCACTACTGAAACGTACTGAAAATAAATAACATTTTCCACTCGATCAAATTCTGCGGATATCTATGACTGGCTCCTCCAGAAAGAGTGTATGCACTACTCGATTAAATTACGATGTAATGTATTATAATAATTTCTTAGTTTATTAGTTTGTATTAGTTTATTTATTAGTTTCTCTATTCAAAGAGCATTTTAAAATCAAATCAATGTCTACCTGGCAACCGACGGCTGGTCACCGCTCGTCCGGTGGCTTATGAGATATTCATAGGTGGCGTGCGGTAAATGCCTTCGTGGTCCGGCGCGTACACCAGTGTATGTGTATGTGTGTGTATTTATGTATGTGTGTATGTGTGTAAGTATGTGTATTTATGTGTGTATGTATATGAATGTATGTATGCGTATGTATATGTGTGTTTGTATATGTATGTATATATGTGTATGTATATATGAGTATATATATATATATATATATATATATATATATATATATATATATATATATGTGTGTGTATATATGAGTATATATATATATATATATATATATATATATATATATATATATATATATTTATATGTGTGTGTGTATGTGTGTGTGTGTGTGTGTGTGTTAGGACAACGTTGAAAGAAGGATTCGTGAAATCGCAGCCTTTTCATTAGCTTCGAATTTATTAAAAATATCAGTCATATAATTCGGATTTAGAATATCCTTTATTAAAAACATTCCAAGCCCCTAAAACGCCAGTGTCTGCGGCAGCTGAAGCAAATTTCACGGAGAGCACGAATATTTTTACCTATTGATTGTGAATGACGTGGTAGGCTAACGCAAAATATTACGCGATGTATACAACAATCTTATTAAGCATTCATCGTTTTATACTTCTTGAATAGAGTCAAATATAAATTTTTCTGTGCTTGCAGGCTTCATCTGCCTCATTTTCACTGGGATTTCATTCCATACTACGTACGAATATATCCAAACGATCTCATACTGATGAGAAAGTTCACCTCAAAAATGAATGATGAATCCGACATACTCAATATTAAATTCAGGTCTTTGAAAAACACACATATAGTAGCTTCAAGACAACTCGGTATTAAAAATATTCCTATCCCAAGCAGTGAAGTTGTGTGTGTGTGTGTGGGGGGGGGGGGGAAGAACTAGTTACAAATATCCCGAAATTCATCGGTATTTTCACTTTATAATTATGATGAAGAAAAACGCAAATCGCCAAGTATCCTTTACAACCAACAGCCAAAATACTATTAAAACGCAATTCTTTATATAGTTTAGCTGTGCAAATATTCCGTATTTCGCAATGAGCTTATCTTTGTTCTAAAAATCTATTTATACAGCAACTCAACTCCGAATAGCCAGGCACTGACCAGTAAACGCAACATCGTAACTATGTAGGAAACACTTTGTAGTTTTGCTAAGCGTTTACAAAATATAGCAAGATTTAAATTCAGGCGACTATAATTCACAGGACATCAAATTGACCTTTTAATAGATTTTGAGATGCTCCACCTTTCTGAGAACTCATGGTGCGGAGTGGGAGATATTAGAGAAGTTAAAAGTCCGAAAATGTAAAAGGATAAAAGAAATTTATTTTGCACATCGCATCGTTTGCGCATCGTTTTGCGCATCATTTTTTATAAGGGTTTGTACATTCCCGAACTTAACTCGTGCTCCTCGGAACCCAAAAATAAGGTTTTCAAACTTAGACCCTACAATAAATGATAATAGAGATACAATTGACGTGGTTGGATCACAATTTTGAGATTTATTTCTTTATTAATATTTATTACGATTGTATTTCATCACCAACATTCCAATAAGAATGAAGAATCTGAAGAAGGAAAAGAAAAGTGAGAGGGGAGAATATGATTAAAATTTTGAGATTTCGTATTAAGGAAAAGAAATATAAGGAATTTTATATTAGATTATTTCCTCAATTTTAAAGTAAAATAACTTCAGGAAACTTTTTGTTGCTTTTACGTCTCTAGCCACCTGCAGTTAAACAGTTAGTTTTGAAGCTCCGAAAATGAGCCAGTGGTTGATGAGAATTCCGAGAAAAAGAATTACATGTAGTAAAGAAACGAATGGATGTTTCTATAGTAAATATGTAATACAGAAAGGCAATAATGATAAAACGTCATATTTCTCGTTAACTGCCACATAACCGAGGTATCGTTTTTCAGTGGCATTAAAAATCTTCCATCAATCTCAAGTCGATGATGAACAATATTCTAGAGGAATGTCTGAGTGAAGATAGAAACTGTTCTCGTTTGGGGAGATGCAATTTGAAAGAGAGCGAGGCATGGTGCTGTTAGGGGTTAGCATCGATTATCCTTCATTAGACATTCCGAGAAGTAATTTACAGCAGCGTTTCTGGACTGGTTATTTGTCATTCTGTTAACTTCTGCGCACAACTGGCAGCCTCCCAGATCCTTCGTGGTATGCAACACGTTGCTGAATCAATAATGTACTCACTCCTTATATAGTTTATATTGACGCTCTATTTGTAAGCATTACACATTCATTTTCATGTATAAATTATAGAGTAATACTCACGAATTTCTCTGAAGTTTCTTGTTTATACCAAATAAATTTTATTATTATTCATATATTTTCAGTTACAGTTGTATTCATTTCTTTGTCTGTTTTCAAATTGGTATCATACGTAGGTAACTCAATAAATAAGTTGCAAAACGGTATAGAGGCAATATGAATGAACGTAACTTCTTAAAATGTATTTCACTTTTCTATTCACCCTGAACATTCAGACCCTTATCCCATTTCTTTACAAGTCCTTCAAAGCCGGCAGCAAAGAAGTCGTTTGGTTGCAGATGCAACAGACGTGTACCCTTTGCAGTAACAACATAATCATTTTCAAAATTTCGGCCACCCAAATGAGATTTTAGGGACCAGATGAGATTAATGTCACTGGAGGCTCAGATAGGACTTTAGGGTGGATGTTCCAAGCGTTCCCAATGAATTGTGTGTAATAGCACCTGAGTTTGTCTTGCTGTGTAAGGGCGACCATTGTCGTCCAGAAGCACTTCCTTTGTCAGGATGCCAGGTCCTTTGCTGTTCATGAGAAACACTTGTCATCATACATGGGGAGCATTTTGCGATGCACTACTTCTGGTAAAGTCTTTGGTTCATAAAACTCACGACCGCACGCTGTTTTATTGGTGTACACTCTTGCAACCCGCAGTATACACGCTTGCAATACACACCGCAGAACACACACACTGCAGTACGTATCAGTCTTGGCTGCCACGAACTGATCCTGGCCGCGACCACGATGTCCCGCGACCTCTATGACAAGCATACATGAGCTGCTATGAAAATATGCACGCATAATTTAAACATGTTATGGGGTAAACTGACGTGTGTGACTAATTTATTGACTTGCCCTCATACATTCGAAAGCATGTTTCCTTTGTAATAATTTTTTTCACTTTTTCACCTAGTTGAGTAATTGGTTTCTACATCTTTCTTTTACTTTCTCACCTACTACGAGAAAGGGTATTACGTAATATGTACTCACATTGTAGAGAGAAAGTATTGTAATTCTGCAGGTAACTGTGGTGATTTTTCGTCGGAAAAACTCAGTGTCACTCCTTCATACCGAAAATATGGAAACTTCCTTCACTCAACCAATACTTTCTGCAATTAATGTGTGATCAGAGTCAAATTTTGTGGGTCCTTGATAACTAAAAATTTGTTTATGGCAAAAAGTCTGTGTGTCGGCCCATGCGTCCGTCCGTTCGTTCGTTCGTTTGTCCGTCCGCCCGTCCGTCCATTTGCGGATAACACTAGCACCTAACACATCTTAGGACATTTTTGAAATTGATATTCTCAGATCGATTTACAGAACTCACGCATAGTGAATTTGAAACGTTTATTGATTTGGAAAGTATTTTACACGAAATCTCATTGACATTATCGAAATTTTCTCAAAATGGCTTCAATTTTTTATGGTCTTGTTTTTCACGCATAGAGCATACACTTATAAAATTGGCATAACTCCAATTATCGTTGATCTCTGTATTTTCAAAAATGGCAAAAGGTTCACATTTTTTGGAGTCTCCCTGCAATTCCGACAGCTAAAATATTGAAGATAAGCAATTTTATCTTAAGAGAGTCAGTTTTTCAAAAATTGATCTTTACATGAAGTCATGTAAGTATTTTGGAAAATGCGTGAAGTTTTGTGCTATTTCCAATAACGTTACAAATAATGGGAGAAAGTATATGCTGCTGTAACACCATTACTTTCCGTCAACCATATCCGGAGAAGTGTAGTAATCTGAATGAGCAATTTGTATTTTATAGTATTTTTATAGTTTCATGGAATTAAATAGGCAAAATATTAATGAAATAAAAAACGTCATTCCTTTCTACTCAAACCTCCTGAGAACCATATTCCAAATTTGAAAAACATAAATATAGATATATCATAAAATCAATTGGGTGAAGAAGGAGAGCGGTAGACAGATAGAGGAAGAGAGACAGGGAGGGAGACACAGAGATGGAGGGAGACACAGAGATGGAGGGAGACAGAGAGAGGGAGGGAGACAGAGAGGGAGGGAGTAAGATAGGGAGGGAGACAGAGGGAGGGAGGGAGACAGAGAGAGGGAGGGAGACACAGAGAGGGAGGCAGTGAGGGAGACAAAGAGAAAGGGAGACGAAGAGAGAGACGGATGGAGTCAGAGAGAGTGAGACAGACACAAAGAGAGAGGGAAACAGAGAGAGGCAGAGAGAGACAGACAGACAGACAGGCAGAGAGAATATTCCCTCCAACGCCTCCACCCGCGTAGCGAGTGGGCGAGCGGCGCAGTGGCCGTCGCACGCGAAGCGCGAGTGGCGTGCTCCTCAAGGCGGCGAGCGCTGGCGATCAAAGGGCGCGAGGGGCGTCGTCCTCGTTGTCCTCTAGCAGCGACTCGCGGCGCGCGCCGGGGCGAGCGGCCGAGTGCCCTCCGACAATATTTGCGCGCGCACGGGCCACCGGGCACGCGGGCGCGCCGTCGCTCGAGCACCCTCGCTGCCGCTGCCGCTGCCGGCGACAGCTGCGCGTGTCCCGCCTAATCCGCCGTGTCCCCGCGCACGCTTCGCTCGCCGGGACACGGCCGCCGACGGCCCGCCGCAGCCGCCGCAGCCGCCTCCGCCCCCGGCGGCGGCGGCGAGCGCTAGCCCAGGCCGCTCGCAAGGGCGATGGAGGTAGTGATGGCAAGTTTTACCAAAACATCGATACATCGATATACCGATACATCGATGTTTCCATACATCGATAAAGTGTTTGCGATGTCGATGAAAACATCGACGAGAAATTATCGATGTTTAAAACATCAATGTTTTAATTATACACTAATAAACATGCTATTTTCCTATCCATTTTTAATTACAGTACGTAAAGTTATTTCTTTCATTGTTTCGTTACCAGTAGCAGGCCATGTTAGCAGAAAGTAAAAATTATTATCGAATGTAAAGAATAATATTAACAATAAAGAGCATCGTGTTTTGCTATCGATTTCGTGTTTCACTGTCCATTCAGGGACGAAAACACGTCTGGCGATAGATAACACATTCATAACACGAGCAGCATCCAAACTTCCTCAGATTGCACAGGCGAAATGTGCAGCGTGATATAGAGAGGATGACGCAAAACAACGATGTAGCTGTGAATTGCTGCTACTCTAAAATGAGCCTAAGCCCCTCTATTAAAAAAATAAAAATTAAAAGTCATGGATGATTTTGCAACAAAATATCGATGTAAAGAAAACATCGAAAGCAAAATATCGAAGTTAATGTATCGAAGTTCCAGGTGGAAAACATGGATGTTTTAAAAACATCGATGTTTTTTTTTTGGCGATCCTACGTGGAGGGCGGTGAGGCATTGGGAGCTACAGTGCGAGTGCCACGGGGGGGGGGGCAGTGTCGGAAGAGTAGAGAGGAAGCAGGGGCAGCGAGGATAAATAAGGAAGGAGCATTAAGTGGAAGACAACAAATAAAATGTTCCGAGTCGTGTCGGATGCACAACAAACATTTCAGAGCACAGAACATGACTCTCAGAATCACAGTATTTAAGGGCGGTACGTTGGTGTTAATGAAATAACAGAGAAAGTGGATATGTAGGGTTGCGAGAGCGTTAGGAAAGGAAGTGAACTGTATTCGCGACGGGGGCGACGGGGGCGACGGGGGCGACGGGGGCGACGGGGGCGACGGGGGCGACGGGGGCGACGGGGGCGACGGGGGCGACGGGGGCGACGGGGGCGACGGGGGCGACGGGGGCGACGGGGGCGACGGGGGCGACGGGGGCGACGGGGGCGACGGGGGCGACGGGGGCGACGGGGGCGACGGGGGCGACGGGGGCGACGGGGGCGACGGGGGCGACGGGGGCGACGGGGGCGACGGGGGCGACGGGGGCGACGGGGGCGACGGCGACGGGGGCGACGGGGGCGACGGGGGCGACGGGGGCGACGGGGGCGACGGGGGCGACGGGGGCGACGGGGGCGACGGGGGCGACGGGGGCGACGGGGGCGACGGGGGCGACGGGGGCGACGGGGGCGACGGGGGCGACGGGGGCGACGGGGGCGACGGGGGCGACGGGGGCGACGGGGGCGACGGGGGCGTCTGGGCGAACAGCAGGGGCGACGGAGTGTTAGCGGGCACTGGAACAGAGGTGTGGTGGGGACGAGGCGATGAGACGGGCGAGCGAGGGTGAGTGGGAGGGCGAGTACGTATTGGTCCAATGCGCCTAGAGGCGACCCACGAACGGCGCCCTCCCCTGCGCTCCACCACCCTCGCCCAACACGCCCGACTCGAACCGCTGCTGCCTCGATACCGCTTCGCTGAGCCGCTGGCCTCTTCGCAGCTGCGCGATCTCCGACCAGACACAGCGCGCCCTCCGTTGGCGCCGGCGCCATCTGTTCTTGTCGCAGATAAGCGCAAGGCGCTACAGCAAGCCATTTAACATCTTAACTTTTATTTCCGCAGGAAATTACATCCGTGTCCGTTTCTATGCACTCGTTTCAAATAAAAATACTTCTTAGTTTTGCGATTGCCACATGGAGTATGCGCATAAATACAAAGAATGAATGTAGAGTGAATTACTCACAGACAAAATTGCACAAAAAGAGATATTGGGTTAGCATTCACTACTGAAAGAAATGCCTCACGATTCCATCTCTTTGAGGATAAAATTCGTTGCTCATTTTCAAGGGCCTGCCATTACCATTTCGCTCAAGGCATCATCATCTTCATTTCTTACAAGCAAATGTATAACTCACATTTAGATGTTTTGTAAATAAGCTGCATTCATGAAAATTGATCGGTTGTGAACACTTAATATTTCTGTTTTTGCTTCGTTTAAAAATTTTCATTTTGCTTAACTGCGAACGCAAAACTAAACAAAAAATATACATGTTTTTGCTTTCATATGGAATTGCAGTACTATACTGAGGAATACATTTCATATTTTCAGAGATTATTTACTCAATTGATATGAAATTAGAAAGATTACTCTTTTAGTGTGTCTCTGAAAATAAAACCAAAGTTGAATATCGAGTGACTTTGAAATTTTTCAAGCAATTTTATTTTAGATTTATTTCTATTTCTGCAAATAAATTTTACTACTTTAACTACTTTACAGAATTTGTAAAGTTTACAAAATAACATGAACATTTCACAGGTACGTATATATACATCACTAAAGCAAAGGAAGAAAAGTATTCGTTAGAAAGATATTTTTTTTATATTTTCCTAAGTTAGAGGACTTGAAGTATAAAAATATATTCTTGGTTTATAAGTTTATTTATATTATTTCAAAACAATTTGAAGGAAATCTATGCCAATAACTTCATTCTGAATTCAAAATACTGGTATTTTCATGCCAAGTCACGTCCACGAGTTTGACTTACTTACATAAGTACATACATAAGTACTTTTACTTACATAAGTAGTAAAGAGAGTGTATTTTCATCGTGCGGCGGAAATTGATTTTTCCACAGAAGAACTCTCATAATCGGTTTCTGGTGACCGAAAAGTGGATAAATTTTGTTTCTCTATGTACCAAATTACGTCTTGTAAAATGTTATGTAATTTGAATCCAAGTTTGTAGATCCTTGATATCGTGAACCGAAATATCGATTGACGATAAAACGACTCTCTCTCTCTCTTTATCTGTCCGTCCTTCCTTCTGAGTGTTCAACGCTCAACGCTAAACCATTCAGACGATTTTCTCCAAAATTGATAGTTTCCGATCAATTTAAAGGAACCTGGACTCTACGAGTTTGAAACGGATATTTTGTTTTGGAGGAAATTTTTCTCAAAAATATCTTCAAATTCCTTGATCAAGCTATGTTTTCTGACAGAGTAAAAATGGGCTGAAACTAGTATACGTTGAAATTCCTGATTTTTCGAAAAAGTTCAAAATTTCTTTCAACTGCAATATTATAATTTTAATAAAATATATTTAACAAAACATATTCTCAAAGACAGATCTTGAAAAAACATCTGGTATAATTGTTCGAAAATATGAATATGAAATATGTTAAAAATTTTCGCATGAAATATGTTAAAAATAAATTAACATTTTCGCTCATTTTTAATATAAACTGAAAATAGGAGATATTCAATTTAAGAATTGTAATAGTGAGATTCTTCAAGGCAATGAAAAATTACAATTAATGTATGTTCTCGATAGTGAACCTGATTCATTACAGGCTTTCACCATTACTCCAGTAGTCACTCAGTTGTCTGTTTGAAACGACACAGCGTCATCAGGATGGGCGGGCAAACTCTCAAGGCACAATTACGCGAGGGTAAGTGCTGGCGCCCTCCGCGCGCCAGCGAGTGCGCCACTGTCGTCGCCGCGAGCGCCCACTTTCCCAGTGCCCGACGGCGGCTGTTTGGCCAGGCCGTTTGCATTGGCACTCGCCCGCGGTGCTGGCGGGCGCCGCTCGCCCCATGGGCAGTGGGCGGGGGCGGCGGGGGCGGCGGGGGCGGCGGGGGCGGCGGGGGCGGCGGGGGCGGTGGGGCGGCGGGGGCGGCGGGGGCCGCGAGGGCGGCGGTAAGGAGGGCGGCGTGAGTGGTGGGAATTTGAAGACATGGTGGTCGGCGAGAGAAACCATGGCGACGGAAGCCATGATGATTATGAACGTACCGATGACGTTCCATAAATGAAGGAAGGAGAAGCGTTTAACAAACTTTGACTAAGTTTTAATATTTAAAAAAGTCAGTCTATACACGATATAATGTGGGAGACTCGGTGTGGGGAAGGTGTGGGGAGGTGCGCTGCGGATATTTTTGGTTGGATGTAGTGTGGTGCGGGGTAGTGCGGTAAAGGTGATGGGGAGAAGGGGTCGTGGTGCAAGGAGGTGCGATGCAGGAAACTGCGTGGGCGGTGAGGGAGATGCGGAACGCGAGGGTGTGGGGGCAGAGGGCAGGGAAGTGCGGTGTTACGCGAATCTGTGACGGGAGCGCAGAACGGAGAGCTGCGGTGGGGATGTGTGGTGTGGGGAGAAGCGGAGTGGAGAGGTGAGTGGAGACTGCGGGGAGGTGAGGCTGAGCGTTGCGGTGCGGGAAGATGCGGTGGGGCGAAGTGCGGTGGGGGAAGTGCGGTGGGGGAAGTGCGGGGAGTGCGGGGGGAGTGGGGGGAGTGCGGGGAGGGGGGAGTGCGGGGGGAAGTGCGGTGGGGGGAAGTGCGGTGGGGGGAAGTGCGGTGGGGGGAAGTGCGGTGGGGGGAAGTGCGGTGGGGGGAAGTGCGGAAGGGGGAAGTGCGGTGGGGTGGAAGAGCGAGGATTTGTGTAGTGGGGAGGTGCGGTGGGGTAGGTGAGGTGGGGGAGGTGCGGCAAAGAGAGGTGCGGGTAGATGCTGTGAGGGGAGTTGCGGTGCGAGGAGGTGCTGTGTGGGGCGTGGCGGGGCGGGGCGTGGCGGGGCGTGGCGGGGCGGGGCGTGGCGTGGCGGGGCGTGGCGGGGCGTGGCGGGGCGTGGCGGGGCGTGGCGGGGCGTGGCGGGGCGGGGCGTGGCGGGGCGGCGCGGCGCGGGGCGGCGCGGGGCGGCGCGGGGCGGCGCGGGGCGGCGCGGGGCGGCGCGGGGCGGCGCGGGGCGGCGCGGGGCGGGGCGTGGCGTGGCGTGGCGGGGGGCGCGGGGCGTGGCGTGGCCGGGAGGCGCGGCGCTCTTTGCTGCGCCCGGCGCTGCGAGCGCTGTCCGGATGGGCGCGCGCCGCCGCCGAGCGCGCGCTGCTGTTTGCGTAACCCGCCGCCGCGTGGGTCAACTCGCGATCGCTGTTAATTGTGCGCCGGCCGCCCTCGATCACAGCGGTTGTTCTCTCGTTTAATCATTGGCCCGTCGATGTATTCGAGGGCGTAATAGTTATTTTCCCTTCCCTTCAAATGAAGCCTTGCCCTGCCTCTCGTTCGCGCAAACCGCACTAATGACGTGTTATAAACATTCGCAGTTCCTCATGTAGTGATATTGAGACGATTTTTATTCTGTGCCGTGCAGTATGTGGATAGTTTTCGTTAATGTCTCAAATAATGTCATCTTTATCATTTCCATCCGCAAAAGTGTACTATAGACCAGTACGTTGTTTATTGCTTTTCGGCGAATTGTACTATATATGTAATTCAATATCAATAAATGAAGTAAACCAGCCTGCAATCCATTTCACAGTTTGGCGAACTTTTTTCCTTTTGACTGTTTCTATAAATTTAATTTGTCGATTGGTAAATACTAATTGGTTTGATTTTGAGCAAGATAGTATTTGCATCATACAATATAGAACAGGGTATTTTATTCTTTTGAATTCAATATTTAATATTGTATTGAATATTAAATAGTATATTTACATTCATAGGGTATTTTAGTTTCAGAACCTCTTGATGCTACACTTCAAATTGGACATAATGTTAATTTTCAACCGTAAAGTATCATGCATCTTAATCTCAGCAGCGTACCTTTAAGTAAACAAATGGCCTGATCAGCGCAAGTAAACTCTCATTATACAAAAACTGTCCGATAAAAATGGGAGTGCGTGAATATCAAGCTAAGGCTCCATTTAGGTTCTAGTGCCGTAGGGCAGATGAGTACAGATCTCCAGTCTTCCTATCAAAGAACAAACCCCATTTGGACGGAGAGCTCGAAAATTAACAGTAGTTCTTTCGGCTGACTCATCTACGCCACGTACCGGCCACAGCCCCTCCGTGCTCCGCCATGCCCCGCCCCATCGAGACCCACGCAACCCCGCTCCGCCCCGCTCCGTTCCACCCCGCCCCATCTCGTCCCGTCGCGTCGCGCCCCGCCCCTCCTCCGCCTTCCGTTCCGCCCCTCCCAGTCATGACCCGTCCCATCCCAACCCACGCCACCTCGCTCCGTCGATCCGAACACCGTCCCATCCCCACCCACGCCGCTCCGCCCCGCCCCGCCCCGCTCCGCTCCGTCCCGTCCCGTCCTGCTCCGTCTCACGCCACCCCGCGCCGTCCCGTCCCGTCTCACGCCGCCCCGCCTCGCCCCGCCCCGCCCCGGGCCGCCTTGTCCCGTCCCCTCCCGTCCCGTAGCGCTCCGCGCCGCCCAAGGGGCAGGCGCCAACTTCCGTCGCACCTGCTCCCACTTCCGCTGAGAGCGGCTGTTTCTTTATCGGGACAGCGAACGCCGCCCTCGGGACTTCCCCTCGAGCCGCCCGAAAAATGCGAGGCCCCGCCCCCCGCCCGCCCCCATCCCCACCCCTGCCACGCGAGAGAACATTCGTCGGCGATGCACTGCGCCTGTTTTACGGGTTTCCGACCTAATCCCAAGGAGGCAATAAACCTAGCGGCAGAGAAATGCAGGCCGACGTTTAATCGCGTAGAAACAATGTTTTGAATAATGTTCGTGTGGATTATGGGCTCAGGAACAGTTTGTGGATCTTCACCTTAAGGTGTATGAATAAAATAAGTAGATGTCATTTTTGCCAACGTTTTCATTTGCTAGTTAAACAGATTTAAAAGATGCCATCGTGTAAAGTTATGTATATAACGAATAAAAGCGTTGTTGAAGGCTTTTAAATTATTACGCCGCCAACACTATAGTAAGGTAAATATTCATAATCTATGCAGAATGTACAATAATTTATTGAAAGAGCAATTCATACTTTTCAAATATAAAGAATCCATTCGTGCGAGATCTTTACAATACGCTGGTAAGAAAGTGTGCAGTTGTTGCAGAAACGGAGCGTTCCCCTTTACAGATTGGACAACAAAGAGCAAAATAGAACTATGGCAAGACAATTTGAAAGTAGTTGTAAACTTATTGATAAACAAAAGCTATCTAGTGGATTCAAAATTACATCTAAGCTATACTAATCAAAATATTTTTAGATGATAGCCTTAACTTGAATTTTTATTCTTTAACATGAAAAGTCAGTTATTATTACTAACGTTTGAACGCCTCAACTTTAAAGTTTGTAATTGTAAATTCATTAAAGTGGTTAGGGGGATGAGAAGATCTTAAAGCCTGAGCCTCACCATAAAGACAATTTTATTATTACTATTACTATTATTATTGTTATTATTATTGTAATTATTGTTGTTATTATTGGCAATTTAGCAGATAGTTTGGCACTCCCCAACCTTAGATGCTGTCAACTCTCCCTACCCCCACACGCTAATGTAATCCATGTCAAATTCTACTGTGTTGTTTTCAACGTTTTAAATACTATATCTTCACTTTCTGCTAAATGTGATTGGATTTATTTATTTAAGTCAAGGTAACTCATTATACTAATACACAGTATGCTCCATTGCAAACTAAGTTTGTCAACTATGTGACATGTGACTTCAACGTTGTTGTCACCAAAGTAAATTTCCTAAAAAAAACCAACAGGGAGAAACCTCTTGACATAGTTATCATTTAAGAGTTTTTCCCCTTCATTACAATTTGCATATGGTGATGAAGATTCGAGTAAGCAATGACTTTGAAAGACATTGAAGTATCTAATTATACGCAGTAAGCCCATCATTGATCTCCTCATAAAGATCTAGATTTGGTCTAGAGTGTCTGATCACTTGAAACCCAAATAATACGATTAAATGAATAAATACTAATGATGCAGTTCAAAATGTTTTTGATCTCTGTGAGCAATTACACAAATAAGACACGGAAAAGGAAAACGATATTAATGAGGGATTTATTATCATCTTTTAGTTATCAGAGTGGTTATTTGAACAGATAATAAATATGACATACACTTTATTTGCTTCGTATTTTACTTTTGTCATTAATTAATATGAATGTTAAATATTATTGTTATCGTTAACTCGACGATACACTAGACACCAACACACTTGCGGGCTCCTCTGATCTGGGGTGAGCAGAATGCGACACCCTCCGCGACAACACATACAAAGTCAAGGGACAAACAGCCATGCCCAAGGCGGGACTCGAACCCGCCACCCTTCGGACCGAAGAGCTGAGTCGGTACTCGCTCTTAGCCACCTCGGCCATCAAGGTCGGCGTCATATTAAGATACGCACTAAAAATCAAAGTGGTCGCATAGTTAGTGAAAACTACTGGGCAAAATATGTAAAGTAGTGAAACATACCACGTAAATAGAAATGTCGAATGCGTTTTTTATTTCAACCTACAGTACTTTACTTTGCCAATATTCTGAAATTTCAAAAATCGAGATCCTTGAAACACGCCTGAAATAGACAGGTTGGTCAAAGTCTGCTAACACGTGTACTGATAGTTAAAGTATTTTACTCCTAAGAGCAGTTAATTGCAGCATCTCGTATCTCTAGAACTTAATGAGAGATGTAGATTTATAGCACAAGATGGCGGATAAATCACAGACACACGATAAAAAAAAGTTTATTAGATCCCTTGTCTAATAGATGTCCGTGTTGAGATGCTTTGTTACCACTCTTCCATGTGGAAATCAAGGAGACATCTGCAACCACTATTCGGTAAGCGTTGATAAAGGAAGAAAAAAACTTAACAACCAGAGTAACTCGGACGGAGCTTGGCATTTTATTGGGACATTTCCCAGCGACTCTTGATTGCGCCGTTAGTGTTTAGTGGCGGGCGGCGCGGAGCGGAGCGGAGGGGGTGCGCGGAGTGGTGGGCGGGCGGCGCGGAGTGGAGGGAGGGCGGGGTGGAGTGAGGGGGCGGGGCGTAGGGGGAATGAGGTGGAGTGGGGGCGGAGCGGTGGGGTGGCAGGGAGGGGCGGAGGGGGCAGCGAGGAGAGGAGGGATGGCGCGGTGAAGTGAGGGGGTGGGGTGGAGAGGGATGAGGCGGATTGGGGGGCGCAGCGGTGGGGTGGCGGGGAGGGGCGGAGGAAGAAGGCGCGGAGCGGAGGGATGGCGGGATGGAGATAGGGGCCGGGGCGTAGGGGGGATGAGGTGGAGTGGGGGTGGGGCGGAGGGGGGCGTGGCGGAGCGGAGAGGTGTGGGCCGGAGGGGAGGGGCGAGGCAGGGCGGGGCGGAGGCAGGCGGACGAGGCGGGACGGAGGGGGTCGAGCGGGGCGGAGCGGGGCGGAGCGGAGCGGAGGGGAACATGGCGGAGGCGGCGGAGCGGAGCGGAAGGGGCGCGGCGGGGCGGAGGGGGCAGGGCGGAGCGTGGCGGAGGGGGCGGGGCGGAGCGGAGGGGGCGTGGCGGGGGCGGAGCGGAGCAGGGTGGGGTGTGGAGGGGGTGGAGCGGAGCGGAGGGAGGGAGGGAGGGAGGGAGGGGCGGGGCGGAGGGGTATGGCGGAGCGGGGGGCAGTGACGGGGCGGAGGGGGAGGGGGCAGAGTGGAGGGGCGGGGTGAGGTAGGCGGAGTGGAGGGGCGGGGTGGGGTGGAGCGTGGCGGGGGGGGGGAGGCAGCTATCTAAGCAAGCTCCGCGCGCTGGCGCGAGGGGAGCGCGCCAAGGCGCCAACACGCCCCGCGCGAAGCGGCGCCAAGCGACGCGGTGGGCACGGCGCCACAGTAGCAAAACCACGACCCCTTAACCGCCAGCGTCGTCGTCGCGGCCCACAGATTCCGGCTAACGACTGCCCGCCGCAGAGACCCGCACTTGGCCTCGCCCTCTCCGACCTCCTGGGCTTTCTCGCGATCATCCCTCCCTCCACTCTCCCTCCCGCCTTCGCCTTTCGCCGCACTAAATGGTGAAGAGAGTGTTCGATGTTGCTGCCCACACATGTGGAGGCCATTGCATTGCATACTGTATCTCTCTCTCCATTCCAATTTAATACGTCCTTATTTGCCACACCTATCCACACCATTCATGTTCGAATTCTTATCACATCGTTTCTTACCTCTATTGATTTTTTCCACCCACTGCTTATCTTCATCTCGCAGGTTAGTCGCGTGTGCTCTACTCTCCCTCTCAATAATCACATGTTTTATCCTCGGGTTTGCACACTATTATATACAAAAATAGCGTAATGTTTCGATGACAAACGTCGTGCAGTTAAACAAATTTTGTTATTCGGGAAAATATTGCATTTTATTTTGTCCGCAAGTTGATAAATAGCCACTACAATCAGAACAGTTCCTGTAAGATCAACGCGTTGATTTATAATGCGGTTTATAGCGCGCGCGACAAATACAATCCTTTGACCAATGTTTCAATCAATTTATCAGGCCAGCTTGCACATGCATCAGCTTGTTTAACTGTCCATCTGGCTCTCACTTTTCCGCCGGACGTCCTTTGCGCTAAAGACTCACGCCTCGTTATCTCGGCGCACTCTGTCCACCACATAATCCACCGCCTCGTGCGCCCCACAACCGATGCTTTCCGCTGCTCTCTTTGCTCCTCCGCTCCGGCGCGCACGTTTCGCTCGCCTTTGCCGGCCGCCCCGCCCCCAGACCCGCTCCGTCCCACGCCCCGCGCCCCGCCCCGCGCCCCGCCCTGCGCCCCGCCCCCCGCCCTGCGCCCCGCCCCGCCCCGCGCCCCGCCCCGCGCCCCGCCCCGCGCCCCGCACCCCGCCCCGCGCCCCGTTCCGCGCCTCGCCCCGCGCCCCGCGCCGCGCCCAGCCCACCCCCGCGCCCAGCCCACCCCCGCGCCCAGCCCACCCCCGCACCCAGCCCACCCCCGCGCCCAGCCCACCCCGCGCCCAGCCTCACTCCGTGCCCAGCCCACCCGCGCGCCCAGCCCACCCCCGCGTCCAGCCCACCCCCGCGCCCAGCCCACCCCCGCACACAGCCCACCCCCGCGCGCCCAGCCCACCCCCGCGCCCAGCCCACCCCCGCGCCCAGCCCACCCCGCGCCCAGCCCACCCCCGCGCCCAGCCCACCCCCGCGCCCAGCCCACCCCGCGCCCAGCCCACCCCCGCGCCCAGCCCACCCCCGCGCCCAGCCCACCCCCGCGCCCATCCATCTCCCGTACACAGCCCACCCCCGCACACAGCCCACCCCCGCACAAAGCCCACCCCGCACACAGCCCACCCCCGCACACAGCCCACCCCGCACACAGCCCACCCCGCACACAGCCCACACCCGCGCCCAGCCCACCCCCGCGCCCAGCCCACCCCCGCGCCCATCCCATCTCCGTACACAGCCCACCCCGCACACAGCCCACCCCGCACACAGCCCACCCCCGCGCCCAGCCCACCCCGCGCCCAGCCCACCCCCGCGCCAGCCCACCCCCGCGCCCAGCCCACCCCCGCGCCCAGCCCACCCCCCGCGCCCAGCCCACCCCCGCACACACCCCACCCCCGCACACACACCACCCCCGCACACACACCACCCCCGCACACAGCCCACCCACTCCCCGCTCTCTTCCGCGCCCCGCCCCGCCCTCTCCCGCACCCAGACTCGCATCTGCCACCCACACCGCACCGCACGCGCGCTTCCCGGCATCTACCTGCTGCAGCAGCATCCTACGGGCGATGAAACTGGCCGTGCCTCTGGGCCCCGCCCCCGCCGCACGTACTTCCTCCCCTCCACTTCCCGCCGCGCGTCCACATCGTCGCCGGCGCCGCTCCCTGGTGCCCGTAATGCGACGCTAATGCCGCCGCCGGCGCCGGCAAAACGCGCCTTAATTGGGGCGGGCGCGGCGCGGCGAAGAGAAAGGGAGCCACCTCTCAAGGGAGAAAGGGCGCCGAGTTACCAAGGAGTAACGATAAACGAGGGCTCACCTCATGCGGGGGATTAGGGAGTGTCCGCGGTGTATTACTGCGGGTCGTCGTTGGGCTTACCTAGGGAGAAGCGGTTTCTGGCCTCGCAGATTCGTCGCATCGTTTCTGCTCTTTACAGGAACTCGGGTAGTACTTGTGCATCAGGGAAGTCATTATGGCTAAGCAGTGAGACTTTTACATTTTACGAGCGGTTTTGGAGATGCTGTTTATGAACGTGCTGGTTGAAGGTATCTTACTTATTGTTTCGTGGCTTAAAATATTCCTGAAATATTAGCGATACTTCAGTATCAGTGATAAATGTTATTCGTATTTGTAACGTAATTTATTAATACTAGGAACGTTTCGAAACACGTAATAGAAGATACAATATTTACACATGTTCAAAAAATGAGCTTAGTACCTAACAGTGAAGAGATAGTTTGCAGTTAGTTTTACCCCACAGCGATTTAAACTAGATATGTTCACTCTTGAGTGAAATTTCAAAAAGGGTTTGGTATTATTAAATTTAAAAAAGTTACTTTCATAATTAAAATTCTAATAACAAGTAATATACCTACTGAGTTTCTATAATAAATATTCTGCTAAATTTTAAACTATAATTGAAACATTGAAGAATAAAATATAGCAAAATGAGTCAATATTGAAGCAGTAAAAAGATTTTTTCATACTCAAATGATAGAATTGAATTTTTTGTCATTCTTTTTTCTCACTTTTATCAAGATAATCTGAGAGATGCACGACATTATTTTTAAGATATACCTATTTGGAAATTCAGTAAGTTCTTATTAAATATTGAAGTGAATATCATTATTTCTCAGAATATCAATACCACCTTTATTTGTAAAATAATTAAGTGAACGGAAAATTATATTTCGCGCCACTAAAAGAAAATTATATTTCACTTCAATGAAGGATCATTTACTGAAGTTGATATTTTATCAATTCATATGTTCCTCAACAAGTGAGTAAACTTCCTTATTGCGTTTATAAAAAAGGAGACAGGACACACTTTTTGTGAATAATCAATTACTTTAACGTTGGTTTAGTGTAATGTTCTGATTTTCCCTGCAAGAGAAGACATTAGCAGTGGAGAAAACAAGAGAGAACAAAATAGAGTATCTGAAACTCCAGTTGCAGAAGCTGAGCAATACCGAGTCGCGTCGTCTCAACAAACGAGTAAGGTCAGGGAATCAGTGTCACCCTGCGACCACTCGAGTCGGCCACAGAGACCACCAGAGGGGAGCGAGAAGGAGCACCGGCGGAGCGCCGAGGCCAGCACTTCCGGTGCAGCAAAACGCCTGTTAATTGGGTCAGCGGCGGCGAAGCTGCAGCCACCGGGGGCCCTAAGTGTGTTACCGCTCCGGGTCATCAGCATTCGCGTCGTGCCTCGCCCCCTCCCCCCCCCCACTCCGCTTCCACCCCCGCCCCCGGCGCCGAGCAATCCGCGGCGGCGGTCGTCGCGGCGCCGCCCCCACAAATCCGATTTATTCATTTATTCAAGCCGAAAGAAACGGCGCCGCCGCGTAAGCCCGCTCGGATGACGGCGGCCTCCGCGGATTCGCTTTATTTCGGAGCCGCGCTGAGCGGACCGGTGCTGCGCGCCGCAGCCCTCGCCCGCTTCCCTCCGCCCCCGGCGCCCCGCCCCTCACCGCCGTCCTCACTGCCGTCCACACCGCCGCCTCCGCCTCTTCCTCCTCCTCCGCTTCCTCCTCCTCCGCTTCCTCCTCCTCCGCTTCCTCTTCCTCCGCTTCCTCCTCTTCCGCTTCCTCCTCCTCCGCTTCCTCTTCCTCCTCCGCTTCCTCCGCCCTCGTTGCCCCGCCGCCGCCACCCCACCACCACGCCGCTACCACCACCTCCGCCACCCCCGCCGTCTCCACCGCTCACGACGCCCACTACGCTCACGCCACCTCCACGCCACTGCCACCTCCACACCACCTCTGCGGCAGCGGGGGTGTAACGGTTAGCGTATCGGATTTTTAAACCCAGGTTTGCGGGTTCAAACTCGATCGAAACCGTGGATTTTTAAGGGCTAAAAAATCCTTCGTATGCCTTCCTTCGGAGGGGATGTAAAGCTGGATGTCCCATGTTAGTAGATCTACTGCATGTAAGAGATCCTCAAGCCTAAATGAAGCCTCTGAGCTAAATTCAAATTTGCTCGTTTTTTCGTCCACGTAGACCTTCTTTCTCCCCTAGTTGATGAAAGGAGTGTAGCGTGGTCAGACGGAAGAGTGGGCCTGATGATCTGAGTCTTGCCACGTAAAATAAGGCATTAACTAACTAATTTACTAACCTCCTCTACCCCGCCACCTCCATCAACTCGCCGCCCACACTGCCTCCGCTACCTCCGCCAACGCCCCCGCCACCACCACCCGGCCGCCCCCGCCAACTCACCGACCCCCGTCTCCCACGCCACCCCCGCCGCCCACGTCACCTCCGCCGCCTCCTCCCCCGATCTCGCATCAATTCCCTCCCCCACCCTTTCACTTCCTCGCGCCGGCCACGCCCCTTTCCAGGCTGCGCTCCCGACACGCTCAACCGCTCCTCCGCAGTTGCCTCGGGTCCCAGATCGCCACTACTGCTCTAATACACACACCTCATGATCTCTTCTCTGCTTAAACTAGCACGTTTCTCCGGTCGTTGCTCTCGAGTTTCTACTTTTGCTTCAGGTCCACCTGAACCCGTTGTTCTCTGTTGTATTATGTTCTTCGTTTGCATTGAATTATGATTTTCGTTCTTCTATTTTCAGCCCCGTATCTGTTCATCGTCCGTTATTCAGGTTCTGTGATGGGTTAATAATTCCCTCTCCTCCTCATTGTTCTATCTGCTAACCTCTTAAGGACTCTGGAGCTCATTTATTAACAATCATTTGACCAACTTCACACGATCCGTTTCATAACTTTTTTCTAGTCATTTGTCATTCCGCTATGAAGTAGTTTACTCGAGTTGTTATGGATGTTTTTACCGCTATTCGCAGTTCTGAGTGAATCTGACCCTCTCCTAATCAATTGTAACTGCGGATTGGTTTCATATATTTCACGGCAAAATCCATATCCACCTAATGAATCGTATATATTATCATTCCATACTTTCTTATACAGTTCTTTACATACTCCATTGCACTAACACGTACTTTTCATTCTACACAAACTTTCTGAGTAATCCTGTTGTTTAACCCTCCCTGCGTATATACCTTATTCTGCCCTTTTTAATCGTACAAACTCTCACCCTCTCTTCCTTGCCTCACGCTATTTCATCTCATCGATCCCTACCCACACCGATTCCCTTATTCCTTGCGCTCTTTCACGGACACTCCACCTCGCATCGCTTCACATCGCTTCACATCGCTTTACATCGCAACGCAACGCAACGCAACGCAACGCATCGCATCGCATCGCAACGCAACGCATCGCCCGCCGCCCGCGTTCACAAAAGAGGCATTCGTGTATTACCCACCAAGGTACGCACGCGGTACACTCTGAAATTTCCACGACCCAAAGAAACAAACAAAAATTCGGTCGGAGTAAATAGAAGGAGCGGAATAATTCGGACCAGGGCAGAGACGGCGCGCGGCTGTCGGCGAAGTAACGCTTGCTTTGTGAGTTCCACTCAAACGCGATGCTGAAATTTTACGTGTGTTCATTTGCATTTCTGGAAAATACGGACGCGCTGTGTGTGTACGTGTGTGTGCGGGGGGAGTTCGCCACGAAGACAAATTAGAGCGTGCTGTCGTGCGGTGGATCGGGGAGGGGCTGAACAGGCTCATAACCCGAATTTCATGAACACGGAATATCGTGAAAAGAGGCAGCGATGCGCAAAGTAATTCCCGCAAGCGCGTCATAGCTGATACATACACGAGTGGTTTCAATAGAAATAGGAGCAGGCTGACTACATGTCAACTCTTCCCTAGTTTTACAATATTTTATCAATGTTCTGTCATTAATATATTTTTCTTAATATGATCAAAATCAATGCAATGATGTGATGTCCGCTCGGGGTTTTCATATGTCAATAGAACAATATGTTCATTTTGGTAAAATGCATATATTACCTGTTCATCAAAACAAGAATCTTATTTTGGCGCACTAAACGTATGGTGTGACTGAAATATTCAACGTTGTATGATGCAAATAATAGGTTACTGGGACATAAAACACAATTTTAAAAGCGGATTTTCTTCAGCCGAGATGTGCCTACGGGGCACTCCGGCGCTTCGGTCAACTAACAGTCGCACCGTGCGGCCAGAAAGGGGAAAAGTTGGAAAAACCTATTTTTAAGCGTTTTTCGGAATTTTCGGAAATAAATAATACATTTTATGATCAAATAATGACTTATTTAATTGTTTAACACTCAAATATTTATTTAGATAACTTCAAAGTCAGAACTTTCATCATGAGACCTTCAAGAAGTGAATTTGTACTTGAAACCATTGGTACAATTTCTACAGAGTAGGGGTTCAGGGGGGGAGGCAACTCCCCCCCCCCAATATTGAGACAACTTTTTTTAAAACATTTTATTTCACGGATCTCCAAATTTGTATCATAAACAAATTACTTTTTTCTGTATTTTGAGGAGAAATTTAATCATAATTAAGCGAACAATAATTTTATTAAGCTGAGCTAAAACTATACATTAATAAATTGATGAACTTTAGTTCGGTACTATAAAACGTGCATTCACTGTTACTGTGAATATCCCTCATAAATAAATCATCTTTCAATTATATTGCTTTTAAACGCTATTTACTTAGAAATTTAACATTTCCGTGCCTAAAATCACAAGTCATAACACTGGAACTAACATTTATTATGATTAAATAAATTTTCATTACAAATTTCCAAGCGTTTTAAAATATTTCAAATGCCAAAAAATAGGTGCTTTACACGAAACAACGTTTCGTGTGTCCGCTGTGCGATTAGAATCATGTTTTTTTTAGCATTCCTGTAATCTATAGAAGCGTAGTCGGCAAACTGAAAACTTCAGCCGTTGTCCACGTAGAAAAACGATTTTCTTTAACCCATCTTTTAAAAAAAGGAGAAATTTGTCTACGCGGCGAAACGTACGGATTCAAAAAAGGCACCGACTGACTCACTTTTCTGTGATCCGGCAGATTTAGCGTGATAATACAGGTGTCAGAGACTAATCATGTTGTGTAAAACGGTTTATTATATTATATATTGTATGTTTTACCATTATAATGTAAGATATAATGTAACTAATGCATGATATTTGCTTGATGCCAAGAGTACACTGATAAAAAAATCGAACCTATTATCTCAACTGAATATTTTCTATTATATTAAATGTTATTACAATAATTTCACTTTTCTGTTATTATAAACGCGAATCTTGTCGTTTAAAACATAATGTCGGTTCCAAAATTATAACAAAAAATGTCATGGTTTTTTTAACAACAAAACAATTTTCATTACAAATTTATAATAAATACTAAAATAAATTCACAAAACTAGAGCAGCCATTTTCAAAGTATATTTAAGGTGAATGTCACTTAAAGACGGTAAATGGAAAGATTGTTTTTATTTTTTTAACTACAGCTCAGCAATCGAAACTTGTGGTGCTACGGAATGGCACAAACGTTCTTGTATTAGTTAGTTTTCTAATTTCTTTGATCTGAGTAAGCTTTACAATCTTGCCTATCCTCTTGCCAGTTGCCAACTACACCCGCCCGAAGTTAATTTATTTGAAAATTTTCTCAAATTTTGTGTTTCCTACTGTTAGAACCGAAATATTATTTTAAGAATATTAAAGAAGAGTAAAACCTCGTCATAAATGGCAATTTTCATTGGAAAATTTGGAGCCTTTTTTTAAAAGTGGCGTTTAAGCGTTACTGTACGAAATTTGAAACCCCTTTCCACAGAGAATTTTTGAGTTTGCCAAAAACTTAATTTAAAGTCATTTGAAGATCTTGCACACTCACAAATGCAATAGTGTATATAAATCGCTGGAAATGTGCATATTAACGGCGTGAGAGAGAAAAAATTTTATCTAAAAAAATAGAGTAAGTTTTGAAAAAACAAAAGAATACCCAAGATGCATTTAATGTGATTTTTTACAGTGCAAATAGCACTACCCATTACAAAGGTTTGAAGAACAAATTTGAAGCTATTTTTGAGAATATGCATAATTTTGAGCTCATTTTAACATAAAACTGTTGAGTTTTTGAAAAGATGACTATATGACATTATTTAAAGCAGGTATACTCATAAATACAATAATGTGAACAAATTGCAGCTAATGTAAATGAGACATGTGGGACACGTCAAAAAATTATTTTTGTAATTAAAAAAATAATAGATCAATATGGCGTTTATTTGATCTTACAGAGTGCATTAAGCACAATCCCTACCAAAAGGGTAAAGAAAAAATTTGAAGCCGTTTTTGAGAAAATATTGTTTTTGTAATTTTTAAAAATTGCAAATATTGCACGCCATACTGGGAGAAAACTACTAAAATTTTCAAAAAATGTACATGACCTTAATCAAAGAATTAATTATGGACAACAAATTTCATTTGAAAGAAAAATATCCACCTCCAATTTTGTAGTTGCAGGAAGACGCCAAAAAAATTCAAATTTTTGCAATTTTCGAAAATTCAGAGTGAAAGTGAAATTCACAGACCATGAAAATAGGATCTATTCCACCTTTTTAACTGTATTTTTCTCCGTTTTTACAAAAAATTTGAAGAAAACATTTGAAGCCGTTTTTGAGAAAATTTAGAAATTTAGAAAGTTGACGAAATAATTAAAATAAAAACTCATTTCTGGCTGTCGGGGTGTGAATGATGGGATGGGGGCCAAGGAACCTTTCAAAAATCTATTTTTTGTCAAAGTGTAACTACTCATATGGCGTAGGGGTTTTTTTTACTATCGTGTGCGGGGAGACCCTTTGTCCCCCCGCAATAAAAGATCCGAAATCCCGCCTCTGAACTTCTATGTCCAATGCCTTTGTGATAATTTTTCTCTATTCTATTTGTGAAATCAATAGGTGAGATGCAACTAACTGTCTGCGACACACTTCCTTTTTTTCTTCCAGGTTGCACTTTTTTCCGTTTTTTTTCTTTTCAGTTCAATAACATCGTACAGATTCCTCCTTGTTAATTAAGAGCTATCAGTACCAGATCATGAAGGGAAAAAATGAATATATAGAATTTCTTTTTTTTTTCTTGCAGGTTGCACTATTTTTCCGTTTCTGTTTTTCTTCTCACTGTGCTTTAAATAACATCGTACAGATCCCTCCTTGTTAACAGAGAGCTATCAGAACCAGATCATGAAGGAAAAATAAAACAAATGAATATAGAATGAAAATGTAAAATGAAAAATGAATATATAGGTAGAAATGCTAATAAAACTAGATGTGAATCATCATAAACAAAGTACCTTAACGCAAAATGGGGCTAACATGGACAAACTTTGATTAATATTTTGAACAATAGATGAATTCCAGAATCAGATTCAGTTAATATCATAGTCCGGAAATGCCTGGAAGGAACTAAAAGACCTATATAAAATCGGAATTAAAAACTTTATTCCATTGTGACACGTTAAGTTTCTATTTGGAATTACTAAATTATTATTCAAGGAATATAGTTTTTAGAAATACAGATTTAAAGTACATATCTTCAGGTATCGTATCCATAACACGTACGATTCTGCTAGTCGAGAGAGCAAAATTATTTGCATCTAAAATAACACCTCTCTTCTTACTGCGCGAGCGAAGAAATGCGCCGTGCATCACTTGTGATAGTTCAAACTTGCACTGAATGGAGTGGTGTGATTTCCCCTTTCTTTCTTGAACGGGGCACGACGAAGGATACATTTTGCTACACCTTTCATGTGATATGGAACTTCTGAAGTACATTTTGATTTTGGAATTTTTGTCAACTTTGCCCTCCCGTGGCCCCACTGTGAGTCGATGGCGAAAAGCATAGACGATGAGGGGCAGGTTCCCACCAGGTCACGTGGAAGAAACTTCCGCCGTCATCCCGACAGTGGACTGGGAGCGGTAGCTCAGTGCATCAACCGATGTCACTGCAGCACCTGACACTAGCATTTCAGCTAGGTCGAATTCAGTCGCTGTCTGGAGGAGTATTCTAGCAGCCGGCCGCTCTGATCGGTAGTTTTCCGTGGTTTCTCCGATCAACACCAGGCGAATGCCTGACCAGTACCCTAACAAACGTGCCACGGACCGCGCGCGATCTTTCCTTCCTCTTCCTTGTCCTATCCTCTTCCCCCACACTTACACTAACATGCACAACACTACCACATATTCCAGGAGACCGGTTGGGAGCTTCGAGCTAATCCCGGCTGGGGATTAGCGGCGGTGCCCCCTGTTGGGAGAGTCCTGGTTAGGGGGAAACCTCATTAGCCGACGGTAGGCCGGCGCCAAATCTCGCCATTCAGCGGGGGAAGGTCACCGCCATCTTCGGAGAAAAAACATGCACTACACTTACGGGACTAACGACAAAAGCCGTTTACGCGCACGGAAACACGAAAAAATCAATCAATCAAGCTCGACAATGGCTCAGTGGAATATGAGAAAGGGTGGAGTAGAGTAAGCTCGCAGCAGTGGAGACTTCAACCGTCGATGTGAGACAGCTGAAGGCTGAAAGGCGATCTGAAAAAAAATATTACGACCAAACATCCAAAGAAATCAACAATGAAATTTAAATTTCTCCCGGATATTTTGGAAATACTCATTTATTCGTTTCAAATATCGATGTTAATATTTTGGAAATACTCATTTATTCGTTTCAAATATCGATGTTAACTAGTACTTAACTAATAGTACTAATTATCCTCTATAATAAATATGAAATTGCGTTTAACACTAATCTATGTGCTAAGGTTTGTCCCTGGAAAACGGTAAAAATTATTTCGGATATTTTCGGGATGGTGATTTTTAACGAAATTTGGAAGAAATGCGAATACAAAGAGAAACAGTAATGACCACAAAAGTACATTCCGACATCCCACGTGCACGACATTCGAAACTCCTTTGACCGAGGCGATAACTGCTTGAAAGGATGTTCGGGCGCGAGCAGAGATGAAAGGCCTAGGCCACGAAGTCATCGCCGTTTCCCCCTGCTGCGTCCGTGACGGGCCGCTGGGCGGAGCGGGGGCGGAGCGGCGACGCGGGCCACTTGTTGCGGGGACGTCCGCCGCGGAGTAATTGAGGGCTGGGGGGGCGGGGGAGGGGGGAGGGAGCGCTTCCGGCGGCGACGCCGTGAGAGGCCCGCCGCGCGCCCACGGGCTCTGCCTGCCTGCCTGCCTGCCTGCCTGCCTGCCTGCCTGCCTGCTGGCCGGCCCGACGCGCGGCCCGCTCTCCTGCCGCCGGCCCGACTCCAGGACCCGCCCCGCCCACGCCCCGTCCTGCGACCCGCCGAGCCGCTGGGAAGCGGAAGCGCAAATATTGACATAGGGTGGCGGGCGGTGGCTGCGGAAGCGGCGGCGGCGGGGACAGTGAAGACAGAAACGACAATGGCGACGGTGGTGATAGTAACGAGGGTGGTTGTAACGAGGGTGGTGACTGCGGCGACGGTGGCGACGGTGGCGACGGTTGGGACGGTGGGGACGGTGGGGACGGTGGTGACGGTGGCGACGCTGGTGACGGTGGCGGAGGAGGAGGAATATGAGAGGAAGCCAGAGAGCGGAGGTTGTGCAGGAGGAGGATATGGAGAAGGCTGTGGTGACGATAGGATCCACTATCTGCCGCGTTGCGAGTGCTGCACTCTGCACGTATGATGGACCCTAGCTGTTTGACAGCAAACTTTCACCCTGGACCTCCTCGGCTGAAGCGCTTCGTCGATACGACAGTGAAGACGTTTGGGAAATCAGTTCTCTCTCTGTGAGCAGAGGAGTCACCTTAAAAGATTATCTAGCAGCGAAATATACGAGCCATGAACGATTAAAACGAATAATTTGATGCGAAAAAATTATTCAGTCTACACGTACTTAGACACACGACAAGTCAAAACGAAGACGCATTATCAATCAGTGCATTACCTTGTTTACTGGTAAGGGCTAAAAAGTGGTTTAGGCCAATTTAGACTAACATCTCTAATACGTATTCGTGAGCATTGTTACTTAATCCTTAACTAATTTCTTAATTTTAAGTAATATGTCATGTTAAGCTTATCATATGAGAAGAATTTATAAAGTTTTGATTTCATATTACATTCGTCCTAGGAAATCATTCCTGAACACTTATTTCTGGAATTAATGGTCGTATGGTAATAAGTATTGGGTGAATGATAAGTATTCGTATTGGCCGAGATCTTGTGGTATACATACTTATTAGTGATAAATCTTTATCATAATGTGATTAAGATTATATCTATAAATTCGTCTTTAAGTTGGTAAAACATGCACAATCGGCGAATGCGTTGGCAGCTGTTGCAATAGCAACAACACAAAACTAAGAACACTCAGAAAAGAAGTATCCAGGTCAAACTTTAAACAATTAGGTAAATAGAGCCCTAGAAATTAATGTTTTCACAGAAGCGAGAACGTTCCCTGGTCTTGCAGTCTGATGTAATGCGATTACTGGATTATAATAACTAGTGTACTTGAAATTTAATAACGAAACGTCAATCGCAAACATGATGTTGTGATTTACGTTTTGCTATCTGAAATTTCAGTTGTGAAAATATAATAATGCAATTTGGAGTTCATGGCAGGTCAAACATCACTAAAAACAATAATATAGGATTTTGTGCT
Source organism: Teleogryllus occipitalis (assembly GCA_011170035.1). Taxonomy (NCBI): domain Eukaryota; kingdom Metazoa; phylum Arthropoda; class Insecta; order Orthoptera; family Gryllidae; genus Teleogryllus; species Teleogryllus occipitalis. Next base: position 48,479 of record BLKR01006231.1, read on the forward strand.
GTGTTCTATTTGAGTTATTTAAATTACATGAATTTGATGTAATGCAATGACACTGAAATAAGAGTTTGCTTGCAACTCTTCCCTTCCAGTTTATACAGCAACATTATTCTACTCCCTCAATTAGCATCTCTTCTCAGCTTCCATTTTATCGCCTTCGTTGCCAAGTCAGTAGGAAGTCACAAGAGCTGCAGCAGCTTTGGGTTTTCCTCCGGTGAATCATTCCCTCGCAGTCACCGTCACCTCTGTATCTTTCGGTACTCACCGTTCCTTCGTGTACTTCATTCCCCAGCGGTTCGCGATTTCCAAATGCTTCAACCACCTCATTTTTCGCCTCCGTTTCCTCTCCTCGCCGCCAAACCTCCTGCGCACGTGCGACAACTTCCATCGCTCTGCCCCTCGCCCTTCCTGCGCGGACCAACCCACCCTCTCTTTCCCGCCCAGCCCGGCCCCGCCCAGATCCGCAAGGCCTAGGCCGGTTCCGACGCGCACCGTCACGCTCCTTCCAACCCCGCCCCTCCCACCATTCCCATTCACTACCCTCCCCTCCCCGCCACGCCGCCCCGCCTCGCCCCACCTCGCCCCCCGCCTCGCTCCATCCCACGACGCCCCGCCCCGCCCCGCCCCACCCCGCTCGCCACACCCCGCCCTGCCCCGCTGCCCCCCTTAGCCGCCCCGCCCCCACGCCCCCATACGCCGCCCCCGGCCCCACGCCACCCCACACCACCCCGCCCCCGCCCCGTCCCCGCCCCCACGCCGCCCCACGTCGCCCCACGCCGCCCCACGCCACCCCACGCCACCCTACGCCGCCCCACGCCACCCTACGCCGCCGCCGGTCCCCGCCGCCCCCTGCCACCCCGTCGCCCTCGCCGCCCCGCCCCCGCCCCGCTTCTCGCCCCGCCCCGCCCCCCCGCCCCCGCCCCCGCCCTGCCCCGTCCCGCCCCCCTCCCCGCCCCGCCCCCACCCACACCGCCCCACGCCGCCCCCCACGCCGCCCACACCACTCCACACACCGCCCCCACGCCATCTCATGCCATCCCACGCCAGCTCACGCTACTCCTACGCCACGCCACCCACACCGCCACGCCATCCCACGCCGCCTCACCATGCGCCTCACGCCGCCCCCGCCACCCCACACGCCGCCCCCGCCGTCGCTTCCGCCCGGTCACGTCGCAAGGGGCAAGGAGAAGCGGTGGGAGGAGCGTGGAAGGGGTGCGTCGCGGGACCGATTTACCCGTCGCGAATTAGCGCGCTCCCGCGCCGAAGACGCTGACGCGATTTACGCGGGAAGACGCGTCGCGTCGCGCCGCGAGCGCGCGGAGGCGGAGGCGGAGGCGGAGGCGTGCAGGAGGATCCCGCGCGGCCTGGCAGGCGGAGCGTGCGTGCGAACGCGCCAGGAGAGCGACCGACGGAGAGGGAGCGTTCCATGTGTTGAATGGCTTCTCTTGAGGTGCACACTGAATGAATTCGGATTGGGCAGACAAAACTGTTTGTCTCAGCGCACTAGATAATTGATTCAGAGATGCGTTGTGATTCGAGCTTATTTGTGTTTATGTATGTGCTCTGCGCTGGCCGAGTCTGCAGTTACGTAGGTTGCCCCTGTACCACCAACGCCTTGGTCGCTTGACAGACCATCCTGATTACAATTTCTCCGATATTTTCTCGAAAATATATCAATTCATTAATAGTGTGATTCGAAGCAGTGGGGATGGCGTTGTTGCTAGTTATGAAGTATAAGTGGTGAAGAACGTTATCTGCAAAGATTTAACACAATAAATAACTAAGAAGAGATGAGTGCGAACGTCCGGAGTGTCGAAAACAGAAATAGAAATATATATGAAATCAAAATATTTGGCCAATTAATGAACATATATTTGAAATTCCTATTGTTAGTAATGAAATGAGTTTGTGAAGCTCTGTAAGAAACAAAAATCGCGAACTGCCAAAACTGCTAGTTATTACTATTCAATATATACAAGGGTCAGTACTCTCAGAAAGTGGACGCCTTTAATAAAACGTCTTTATAAAAATGTCTTAGCACTTAATGAATGGTTCCAAATTTGAAGCCTGAGACCACTTTCAAAAGTGTTTGAGACCTTATTTGAAATGCAGAGTCAATCTTTACGTTGTGTTACCCTCAAACCAGCGGGGGTCTAAAAATGATCTTTTTGCGGTGAAGTGAGAAGCCTGCAATGTGGGCCGTGGCGTTGCGATGCCCGTGGAGTGGAAGGGGGCTGAGGCGGTGGGCGGTGATGCGTCGGCGAGGACCGTCTCGGCGGGATGTGGGGGGATGGGGGGACGGAGTCGCGTGAGAGAAGGAAGTTGGTGGGGTGCGGGGGGCGGCAGGGATTTACATAAAGTTGCTTCCACCAGAGAACATTACAGCTTGAGATAGAATTCATTCCTTTTCTTGCTTAATTGAAGGTTGTATTATATCAGTAAGTCGGGTGAGGTCAGTTATTCTTTAATTGTTGAATGTAAATTGCATGTATCATGGAATGGATGTCTTAGTGAGCTTCCTCCTGTAGTTAAAGATTAAAACGTTATTCACTAGAAGAGTATGTGCTGGCTGCGGAAAGTATGCAAAACGCACATGATTTCGATTCTGTGATAACACATATGATAAAAAATACACTTTAATGTCAAGAGATACCACTTCAATATTTAAAGTGTATAGCAGATAACGTAGGTGTGCGCACTTGTGAGAAGGGGCAATCCCCATTGTGCCCTTCTCCCTCAAAATTTTCAAAGGAGCTCCATACTCTTGACATTTTATTTCCTTAATATGTTGAATTCCTTTTTTTTCCTCTTTCAAACTGACAATTTGGAAAATTGTAATAAGACATTTGGGAAAGTAGCTTTCCAAGCCATATGGCTACATTTTAAGTGGATCAACACAAAATAGTTATCTATATATTTAAAAAAATAAGGTATTCTGCCATGGATGGCTTCGTTTAGAGCTTTTACTGAACCGATTGTAGTATTTTTTCCTTTAAATGAAAGAATGTGATCCCTAGAAGTGTTATCAGATATTGTTTGTGTTGATTCACCAACATTTACGGTGTAAATTAATTAATTAAATCATTATTTAATAGTACGCTTATCAATAGTCAGTTGTTTTCTTCCAAAGGGTGGCTGTTTGAAAATTGATATATATGAGTCTATAGATGTGCGTCCCCGCCGCTTCATGGTGGCGCTGCTTGATGTTTTTGTTTTTATTCTTGAGATTTGTTCACAGTTCGTCAAGGTTTTGTTTCAGTGTAATAATTGCATTGTGAAGATGACAGTTTGCATATACATATTTGCTTTTGTAGTGTATTTTGTAGAGAACATTCGGACAGTGGGTTTTGTGCGGTTGTAGTGAAGTTGTTTACAGGTTATGTCGAATTCCGAATCGTTGCCCACGCGCCCTAAAAGACTCAAACGCACTACATTGACTGGGAGCAGGGAAAGAGAAAGTCAGCGTATGTGTCTTGATAGTGAGGTCATTTCGTTTTCTGTTGGTTTATTGTCTATGAAATGTCAGTTTTGTTCTACTTTGTACTTCCCATGTCAGAGAAATTCTGTAAACGAGTTTACTGTGTGTTGCTTACATGGGAAAATAAGTTTACCTTCGAGCAATATGCCAGAAGAAATCAAACAGTTGTTTATGGGAGATTATGACACATCAAAAAACTTTAGAAATAATATCCGTCAGTATAATAGTGATCTTTCTTTTGTGTAATTTGGTGCCGATATTGCATTGCCACCTGGTCATGGGCCATACGTGTTCAACATTTTGTGAACTCCACATCACAGAATATCTTCGTTATATCCTGAAGATTCAAACAATGCAACATATTGTGAACATTAGTCTGGGCACAGTATTTTACATTTATCTTAGATCACACCGTCATATTTTGACGGGGTCTCACTAGTATTTATTAATTATAGTATCATTTAACTTATAATTTCATTCTCTTTGCAAGTTCAGTCTATTTAGTAAAATATAGTAACACACACCTTGTAAATACGGTTCAATGGCCAAGGGGACCCAGAAATGCCTATGATAAATTACGTTTTGTATAAGAATATTCCAATGAACGAACTAGAGCGCTATATTATTTTTGCATTTCTAAAACATTTTACTCTTTCTACTTCCAAGTGAATCTGCAACTGAAGCAGAATGATGTCATGTCATAATATAATTAACTTTGAGGTTAAAAATCTTGACAATACAAACAACTTAGAGTATCGGAGATGGAAATTAATCCTTCCTCCTTTATAAAGAAAACAAAAAATGTAAAAGATCTAAATTTATTCAATCACCCTTATTCTAATTCATAGTTTTGCTGATCTTAGATGGATTGATAAATTGACGTTTCCGCACACGTCAACTGCTATAATCACTAGTCCCGTTAATGTAGTGAATGTTTCTCCCGGGATATGGCGGTGTCGATTCCCCACCGGCAGCAAGGAAGAGGAAGGGAAGATCGCGTGTGGTCCGAGGCATCTTTATTAGGGTACTTCTCCGTCATTAGTGATGGAAAATTTTACCAAAACATCGATAAATCGATGTTTGAATACATCGCTAAAGGATTTTCGATGTCGATGAAAAAGACATCGATGTTAAAAATCATGTTTTTAACATCAATGTTAAAAACATCGATGTTAAAAAATCGATGTTTTAATTATAGACTAATAAACATGCTATTTTCCTATCCATTTTTAATTACAGTACGTAAAACGGATATGTTCTATTGTTTGGTTACCAGCATGTTAGTAGTATGTAAAAATTATTATCGAATGTAAAGAAGAAAATTAACAATACCGAACATCGTGTTTTGCTATCGATTTCGTGTTTCACAGTAGATTCACGACACGCCTGGAGATAACATACATTCATAACACCGGCAGCTCCCAAATATCCTCAGATTGCACAGGCGAAATGTGCGGCGTGATAAAGAGAATGACGCAAAACAACGATATTGCTGTGGATTGCTTCTACACTACAACGTGCTTAAACCCCTTTACTTAAAAAAAAATTAACAAAATTAAAAATTAAAAAACCTCCATGTTTTTACAACAAATTATCGATGTTGAAAAAACATCGAAAGGAAAATATGGACGTTAATTTATCGATGTTTTTGGTGAAAAACATCGATGTTTTAAAAACATCGATTTTTTTGCCATCCCTATCCGTCATTCGCCTGGTGTTGATCGGAGAAACCATGGGAAACTACCTATCAGAGATCAGCCGGCTGCTGGAATTCTCCTCCAGTCAGCGGCTGAATTCAAATTAACTACCTACGTAGTGTCGAAAATCTTCGGCCATCGGGGCTCGAACCCTAGGACCTCCCAGTCAGAGCCTCTTCTGAGTCAACGGCAATGTTGACTCTCAGCTAAACTCAGCCAGTATTGATCTTATAAATATATCAACATGTTTATTGTGAAAACACATGTATTCTGTATTTTTTACAGTCGATACTATACAATATACGTGTATTGTGAATGTACGTGAAAATAATTAAATCAAATCAAATAAATCAATTTATCATTACTGCCTTTCTATTTTGCTAATTAAAAGATTTCGATGGGAATCGAACCTAATGCAAAACTGTAAGCCATATTCACTACATCGAAAGTGAAATTAGGTTTGAGCAACCGTTTACAACTCCCTCAATAAACATGCAGAAAACTGGGGGGCATTAAATATGCCTTCGCGTCGAATGCAACCCGAACGGATGCAAACGGCAGAATTAAGAGCGCGGCCGTATTAATGTGAGCTAATTGACGGGTTGCGGCTAAATGGCAATGGCTCTCGGCCGCTCATGAAGAGATGTGAATAAAGCATCGTGCTCGTAATGGATGGGCGAGTACAGGCCTACGCAACAATCAGACAAACCAGCATGGAAAGTTCTTCCTGCGGCAAAACGTGCCCACAACATTTTGTTGTTGAATTGCTCCCATTTTGTATATGTATATACAATTTTAAAAAATAAATAAAAGTATATTATACTGTTGACATTAGAATCCTATTCATTCTTTTACTTTTGGGAACATATTTAGTATGAATTTTATTAATCTATTTTCACGTTATGCGATTTCGTGACGCGGGATTTCTGAGTATTATTACTATAGTTATTATTAAGAATTATTATTTAAAACACTGAGGAAAATGCCTCTTATGTGCGAATATTTTTGGCTCAATAAAACTGTAAAGTAGGAGAATGTATTTAGCCTGAGATGGGGCCATGAGTGCTTCCATTGGTACTCATGAGTTTTTTAATGGGAATGAACAGAGGGTGGTGAAATGGTATATAGTGTAATGAAAGACTGAGCTCCAAAGCGAGTTCTTGAACTGTAAAGATCAGTGTAGACAACTTAAAAAGTGGTCAGTGGCATCTAGGCTAAAAGAATGAGCTTGGTTACGAGCGTTTGTGACAGAAAACTGCAAGCCATTATTCAGAGACGAATAGAACCTATGTGAATTCGAATAAGAAGACGCAAAGGAGAAGACTTACTGTGGCAAGCATTCTTCTGTTGGTTCTCATTTTACACGTTAGTTTTAGGGCAAACTACTTCTATATAGTTGTGATGGAAAGCAAACACTAAAAGTAGTATTATTAATACATACATTCTAATATAAGTCATTCGTTAGAGGCAAATAAAATCAACATGAGACGATCATGACGTAGTGGTTATTTAATTGAATTCAGTTGCCGATCATCAATACGAATTTTTCCAAGTTTCAGGGATATTTCACATATTTTTCACACCAATTACCAAATCTTTATCGTATGTCTTAAATTCTCTTCAAAAAAGGGGCGCAAAGTGTTCGCCAGGTACTAAACAAGAAGCTCCAACATTCAGTAGCCAACCCCAGTAGAAAAATATTTGTTGAAAAGCACCAAGTGCATTAGAAAGAAATCCATGCTAATAAATCATTACATTCGCCCATCACACCCATATTTTACGTGCATAAACCGCAATGATTTATTAATGTTTCACTAGTTGCATGTTCTTGTCATTAAATTCCGCGTAATGATCAAACTCGTGGACGTCACAGTTATACACTGATAGAAGTTCATCTTCCAATGCCATCTATTGTATTCCTTATCGAACAAGAGTATGCAATGATTGGAAACATTGCCACATGGGTAGGCAGTCGCTAATTGGCTGCAAATCTGCAGTACACTTGCCCCTAGATCATTTTTAAGTATCTTCCACAAACTAGCTTGTTACAAAAGAACGCGACTTAGATATGTTACAAACAATTTGATAAAAGGAAATTCACAGCATATTACAATATAAACTAGTGAGATACCGAAGACTTTTCTTTCCTTAATGTTTATTACTCAACAATTTCTCATATTTTTTTTAAAAAAAGTTCGTGACCTCATTCAAATGTATTTCATTCTGAACAGAAGAATCAAAATTGTTAAAAAATAGTTCGGAAGATTGAAGAATATATCTTAAAATTTCGAGCAGTTAGGATTCACGTCGAAAATAAGATATGAGTGGAATGAGCCTCCAGAAAAGTTAGGAGTGTTCAACATGATTGACACCGCTTGAATAACACCCTCCTCTTACATATTAAGTGATGTGGCTTTTTGTTAGGCAAACTTTGTTTCAACTGAAACGTGATGTTCAGGTAATTCTTGAAAACCTTTCGTATGAATTCATCTATCACATTCATGTCAATGAATGACTTCAACAATTTGGGCCTGATATTTTCTTATAAATTCAAACTTCAAATTTGGGAATACTCGTATACATAGTTGTATTATACTTTAAAGAGTTTGACCAAAATCGAGGCTATGTTAAAAAAAATTCGGAAACTGGTATAAAAAATAATAAATGTATGGTTTTGAGATCCTTCGCAGTTTCGTATCTGATAACGATTTTCAGTTACCAAAGGAGTTCAATGTAGAATATTTGCTCATTTTCAAAAAAGTGAATCGCAACAACTTTCGGACATCAAAGAAGTCTAGTATCAATAATTGAGAAATGGAGCTTTGGTATGTTTGATTCTTTTCACTAACACAGAACTTGTTGATAGAACTTTCTCGTGAAATGCATACAATAAAAATTAATACTGATGTCAGCTTATTGCTGCCCAAGCTTGTAGATTACACTTTTCTTTCGAACGAATCGTCTATCTTCTTTTAAAAAAAACTCACTTCCTTAAATTCAGTCTGATATTGTAATGTAATTGTAAAATGTAAATAAACCAAAGTACAGTAACATATTTCGAATTACGTGATAATTTATCAATTCTATTAATTCTGAAAACTAGTTTATTGTTAACTTTCCAATTACAAAAAGATAAGTATATACGTATAAAAAAGGTTTTTCAAACATTATGGACAAATAGAGGAAGGGGGATGTGAGAGGAGGTATCTCAGAATTTTAAAGTAGATGGGGAAGAAAAATACGCTTGGGAACATGTTTAAACTGGTTCCAACTAAGCAATCCATTAAAGTAATACTCTTATTGAAAATATCCGACTCCACACCGCTCAAAACATTCAACTTAGGGATAGACATAATTTCACTGCAGCTTCAACATGTAGATTATCATTCAATATTTACTCACGATACAGAAACTAAATCCAAGTTTATTTCGAATTTTTTTCACTACGTGCCACATTTTAAGTGAATGATATCATGCGGCATGTTCTCAGAAAATTTAGATTTGAAAATTTTCTAATTGCTTAAGAGTAAGTAAATTAGAAAGGAAAGTTTTCAATAAAAGAAATCAGATCAGGAAATCTACTTTTCAAAATTAACTGCGTGGGTACATACATATGCCACAGTTATATAAATATGAATAACGGTTCAATAACACGCCAGATTCCAATGATTTTATGTTAAACATAAAACTCAGAGCGGCTCTATTGTTTCGTTTCCCGGCTCAGTTGTTTTGACGATAATAAAGAGATTGCAAACAATCTGTATTTCCCCTGTGACTGTGGCTCTCTACGCAGGGGTGATATACAGCGTCATGAGGTTGACTTGCTTTTCAGATTATTCGTTGTAGCGCAACCCCGAAGAGAAACCGCACATTTTTTTTATTTTAAATACGTCGCTTTTGTTAAAATATAAATAATTTAATCATAGATATATAATACTAACATGAAATGTGAGTGTAATTTTGAAGAAATATTAATAATATGTATTTAGGGACAAAACACAAACGGTTCTGATTCTCTGGAAAATAAATATTTAATTTGCCTTGCAGCGAACAGCGATTTTTGAGAATATCCTTCAATATATTTGTTAAAAATACACGTGATTGACATAAAAAGCAAAACATTACATTGAACCAATTAATACACAAAATTATGCAGAAGAAAATAGAATAGTCTGTTATAAATGCCATGTGATTTAATTTTCATAGAAACCAACCTTATTTCACATACAAACTGGCGAAATGTGACAAATTAATATTATCACTAGAGCCCAGAAGTTCAGGCATTTATTTTACCTAAAATAATTAGGCAAAAGACATTGAGTTTTATTAACATAGGCATGAAAAACAGGCATTTATTCTAGCTAATGTAGGGATGCAAAAGGCATAGAAACAATGAAAAATCACATTTTCAAGAACTTATTTCAAAACGCTAATCAATATGATTTACATTTTTACTCAAACTCTAAAATTTACATTAGAACTTAACGTATAAGGAAACGGGTAATCTCGATTAACGTATCTCGTACTTAACGTATAATCGTACGTAATAACGTAACGGGTAATCTCGAACTTAACGTATAAGGAAACGGGTAATCTCGATTAACGTATCTCGTACTTAACGTATAATCGTACGTAATAACGTAACGGGTAATCTCGAACTTAACGTATAAGGAAACGGGTAATCTCGATTAACGTATCTCGTACTTACCGTATAATCGTACGTAATAACGTAACGGGTAATCTCGAACTTAACGTATAAGGAAACGGGTAATCTCGATTAACGTATCTCGTACTTACCGTATAATCGTACGTAATAACGTAACGGGTAATCTCGAACTTAACGTATAAGGAAACGGGTAATCTCGATTAACGTATCTCGTACTTAACGTATAATCGTACGTAATAACGTAACGGGTAATCTCGAACTTAACGTATAAGGAAACGGGTAATCTCGATTCCACAGGACCTTAGGGTTTGATGGACACGAATTTGTTTTATTCGCAACGCCCTCTCTTCAAACTCATAATGTAGACTCCCTTTTGAACTTTGAAATGGCATCACTGAAAACGGAATTATATGTTTCTGTGCTTTGCACTTGTGTAATCGCCAGCACCGAGAACGGTATTTTATTCACAGAGAGCTGTTAGGTCATACTCAAAAATTGGATGGGATTCTTCGTGAGCGAATCAGGTCTATCCGCATCAACGAAAAATTTCGAAAATTTTGTCTGGAATATTTTTCCTTTTTTATTTAGATTTTACTATAGCCTCTACTTTCACTGAAAGAGAAAATACGACTGTGCCTTTGTGTTGTCCAGGCTTGCAGGTATGTATCCATCTTGATCGAAATCGATGCCAGGAACAAAAATCAAAATAATTACATTTAAGGCAAAAATAAGACAAAATAGCCAAAACAGGTATCAGAAGCTGAATTGGCAAAATTAGGCATTAGAAGCTAAAAGAAGCAAAAAATGCAAAATTAAAATCTACTGAAACAACTTCAGAAGCACAATTACATGGTTCCTATTGTCCAAAGTCAAGGAATAGTAACAATAACAGAAAGTCATTTTGCCAAACTTCCGAGCTCTAATTATCACTTTTCTTGAGAAACTCTCTAGACACAAAAGTAATTATTGATAAAATATCAACTGAATGCAACATTAAGAAACAAATGAAACATCGCTCACGTTAATACGTGTACTAGGGATTAACAAACGTAAAGAACGTGTGTGAATATAATCAATTGATATATAAAGCGTCAATCTTTACATCTGAATCACGTTGTTGACACAGCTGTTGGTTTAAGGGCAGGAATTAAAGGAAACATCATCATCCAAACTTCATCGCCTACATTCATTCCCTGTGGTGGGTGCGCATCGAAGTCTACGAGGCTAAAACGAGACATTCTAATGCGCCCTTGCGTCCCGCCACCTCCAGTGGCGTATACTGTTTTCATGTCCTGGGTTACCGCTGACCTTAGGAATAAACTTTGACTCTATAACTATACATAATCTTCGATTATGTAGTTTGTCTAGTTTGTACTAATTTTATTAATATATATATATATATATATATATATATATATATATATATATATATATATATATATATATATATATATATATACACTAGCTGACCCGGCGGACTCTGTTCCGCCTTAACAGCCTGTCCCATCTTTTTGTTTATTTATTTAGTCAAAAACAGTCAAAAACTGAATGTGACGTATGGGGGAGAAAATCATTTTTCTCGCGTCGCACTCACTGTGAGAAACTGTACTATCCTTGTTGCACTGCGTACGTGCAAAAACGTGCGTTCTCACACAGGAACGCTGTCGAACGGGATAAACAGTATCCTATGTCCGTCTCCTGGCTCTAAGCTTCCTGCTCATCAATTTTCAACCAAATCGGTACAGCCGTTCTTGAGTTATAAATAGTGTAACTAACACGACTTTCTTATATATATATATATATATATATATATATATATATATATATATATATATATATATATATATTCACGAAACAGATTCATGTTTTGCCATTTCTCGTTAAAACGATTAAAAGGCGTCTCTAATAAACGCCGTTCAATTCACTCATTGTCAAGAGACAAACTTCTCGAAGTGGGCTATGACATTTTTTTTCAAAATCTTAACAAATATCTGACAATAGTTAAATTTGACACTAACGAATACTTAATATGTTGCAACTTTAAAACCTAAAACACGCTTAATATAGTCCATTATGTATTTGTACATAAATCGTGAGTGTCGTGCACAAAAGCGCACTTCTAATTTACTCTGTCCGTTTATTGCCCTCTGCCTCCGACTTCGCCCACTCACTCGGAACTGCTCCGAGCGTGTCAAGAAACCGCTCGGGAAATCGGCAACCGGAGCCCTTGTCTGGCCCTTTCTTACCAGTAGGAGGGGGAGTGAGTCATGCAACGAACGCACGCTGTGTGGATGCCGCTGAGTGCCAGCAGTTTCTTCGGTGTTGCCACCTCTTAAGAGGACTGATGCACCGACTAGTGAGCGATTTAATACACATCTCAAAAGATCAGATTACATAGAGTTTTGAAAAATTAATGCTACTTAAAAATAATGTGGCCTACAGTAATTTTTAATATATCTTGTGAGATATTGTTCTTGTAATTTTCTCGGGCTACCGCCGGTAGCAGCGGTAGCCCTGAGTATACGCCAGTAGCCGCCTCCGCGGTCCCTGTCACCGCTGCCGCCCCGGCTTGTGCCTGATGCGCCACTAATGCCAAATTTGCGATGCTGACGCCGGCATATATTAATCATGGTGGGCCCCGTTGAAATTCATGAATACTCGGCCAAACACGCTCCGCGCGGGCTAATTTCATTGCGGCCTGCGGATGCTAAATTTTAACCGGCGCATTTTGCGAATCGATGCGGAGGGGGCGGCGACGCGTGAGCGCGCCCGAACTCCGCCCTCCGTCCGCCTACGTCCTCCCTCCGTCCACTGCCTTCGCCCATCCACCCCACGCCGTCCCCTCCATCCACAGCCTTCCCCTCCATCCACAGCCTTCCTCCATCCACCCCATGCCGTCCCCCCTCCAATCCACTGCCTTCCTCCTCCATCCATTGCCTTGCCTTCCATCCACTGCCTTCTCCTCCATCTAAAGCCTACGCCCATCCACCCCATGCCGTCCCCCTCCAATCACAGTCTTCCCCTCCATTCTCATTTCAATACTCAGTGTTCTCCTCCATCCATTCCCTTCCCCTCTGCATCCATGGCCTTCCTTTCTCCACACATGCCGTCCCCCTCCATCCATTGCCTTCCTCCTCCAACCATTGTCTTCACCCGTCCAATCCACTGCCTTCCATCCCCACCTCTGGCATCCACCTTACACCCTCTGCCTTCCCCCTCCACTCCATGCCTTTTCCCCTCCATCTATTGCCTTCCCATCTCCAGCCATTGCCTTCCTCCCTCCCATGTCCTCCTCCATCCC